>JADRCD010206142.1:0-76094 GCA_019843815.1 Montemys delectorum | reverse complement strand
AAAAAAAAAAAAAAAAAAAAAAAAAAAAAAAAAAAGCAAAGCAATGCCAAAATGAGGCTTAAGATATTTCTTTTATTTTTTGAGCATTGACGAATTCTTAACTATGTTAAGAATTGATGAACTGAGGTTTGGCATGCCAGTTTTCTCTTTAGACTAGTAGTGATGGCTACAGGTTCTACCCTTAATCTTCATTTGAGAATCTACTGCTATCTGCAGTAGCAGTCACAATGCCAATGCTAACACATCCCTGGCTGGTACCCTCTGCCACCTCCACCTGTTGTGGTTTTCCATTCCTAGATGCCCTAGTCTGAGCTAGCTTTGGCTAGATCCTTGCTTCAGAGCATCTTTTACCTATTATCAGAACCCCTCCTCTACCTCTTTGCGCCTTACCTTGGGTCAGCCTTGTTCCTGTGTCTTTGCCCTGAGGTTTGGAGGCATATGCCTCCATGCCTTAGCTTGAGTTGGCCCTGACATCCTGAATTTGTTCTTCACAACCCATATAGTGGAAGGAGAAAACGAACTCTCTTAAGTTGTCCTGACTTCCACACTCCCACTGTAGCAGCCGTGCCCATTCCCTAAATAAATGAACAAACATAAAAACCGTTTTTGTTCCACAATAATAGTTATTCTTTAGTTAAAAACGAAAACAAAAACAACCCCCTAGCTGGGTGTGGTGGTGCATGACTTTAATCCCAGCACTTGTTAGGAGGCAGAAGTAAGCGGTTCTCTGAGTTTGAGGCCATCCTAGTGTACAAAGAGAGTGCCAGGACAATCAGGGCTGTTATACAGGGAAACAAAACAAAACAAAACAAAACAAAACAACGCCCCCCAAACTCAATCCCATGAAACAAAACAACAAAAACCCCCAAAACTCTTTAGCAAATGTAAAACCAAAAATTTTAAAAAAAGATATAATTCTATCTCTCAAGATGGTAACTGTTGATGTTTTAGAATACCAGCAGCTAGCCTCTATAAATGTGTAGAGACAGAGAGGAGCTCACAGTCTGCAGATAGTTTCTTGTCTCAAGTTTATATAGCTAATATCTCCCTGGGAGAATATTCTTTTGTTATGAACCATCTTTTGTTTCATTTTCTTATGTGATGGTAGGGATGCTTAATGACAGTGTGTAGAGTTTTTTTTTTTCCTTTTCTATTTTACATAATTGAAAAAACTTCTTTAAATTGAATGGCCCTTAGTTACAATTTTTCTAGTATTTTTATCAATTAAAATTTTACTGTGGCCATTTCATATATGCATTTAATCCATTCTGATTACTTCTATCCTCTGTTATCTTCTTTCTGTCTGTCTTTCCCCCATAATAAGTTTCTTTACCATATTCATATCTTTTTGTTATGTTTTGTAATCGACTCATTTTAAATAGGGTTATTTATATGACCTTGGTTTGGAATTGCCTTTATGTGAAATTTGGGGATGTAGATTCTAAATTATGACAAACATTTGTTAAGTACTCTATTGTTCTACTCTAAGGCAGATATCAGGAAAGGAACTCCTACCGCCAAATGAGTTTATGGGCCCTGTCATCATTGAGTTACCTTTTAGAGTAGCAGCTGTGTAAATGGCTATTTTATTCTAGTATGGTGAAGCCTGTGAAGAAAGCTTGGACTGAGTGCTATGAGAGCACATAGTGGAGGCTTTGTATCCAACCTTAAAACCCTAGGAAGCTATCTGGAGAAGTTCATACCTGAGCAGTCTTGAAAGGTAAAGACTGTCATGGTCAAGGTCAGAGAGGAAGGAGGGCTCATGAGAACCTGAGCTTGCATCACCAAAACAAATGCAAAAGCTAGGTGTAATGCAGGCACGTAACCCTGGCACTGAGGGACATTCTGGGGGCTCTGTGACTAGCCAGTCTAGTTGAATGGCAAGCATTAGGTTCAGTGAGAGAGCCTGTCTCAAAAAGTTAGACAGAGAGCAATAGAGGAAGACCTCATGTACTTAGAGCGAGTGTGTCTGTGCATGCGTGTGTGTGCGTGTGCGTGTGTGTGTGTGTGCGCGTGCGTGTGTGTATGTGTGTGCGTGTGTGTGTGCGTGTGTGTGTATGTGTGTGCGTGTGTGTGTGCGTGTGTGTGCGTGTGTGCGTGTGTGTGTGTGTGTGTGTGTGTGTGTGTGTATGTGTGCGCACGCACACACATACAGAATAGGAAAGCAGAGAAGAGCTGGTCAGTGAAGTGCATACTAAGACCTGGAAGAGTGGATTTTTAATGCTGCTGATTTACCACACCTGTCATCCTATTGATCACCCCAGGTTGATTCTTTCTTCCAGGTGTGTCCTTCTTCCCTCTCCACTTTATGTGCGTTCCTTCTGAAGCTGTGTGCTTGGTTGAGAAGACAGCATTGCCTGGTAGAGGTGGACCATGTCTCTATCATTAGTACAAGAGTAGCTGCACTCCCCTCCTAGAACCTACAAAAAGCTCTCAAGAAAAAGAGTTGAGACAAAAAGGCTTAGCTCTTGCTAGGCAGTACGACTTCTGAATGTAGAGGATGTGTGCATCCTGGACAGAAGTGAAAGCCTTTCCTTTTTTTTAAAATTCCTTTTTTAAATTGATTTAAGTTTTATTGCATTATGATGAGAAATGGGAATTTTTAACATTTAAAAACATATTTTAAGTAAATAGAAGTAAATCACATTCTTGTTTCCCTTTTATACCCCAACTCCTCTCAGAGACCCCTCCTTCAAAACCTACAATACCTTTTTTGTCATAGTCTTTAAAATTTATAAAATACTATAACAATAAAAATGAGTATTATAAAAGTTGTTTGATATAAAACAACAATCAATTTAACAATCTTATGTAGATGCTTGTTTACGGCAATACTGAAAATGCATATGTTTTTCTCAATGTAAGTTTTAAATAACTCCAAACATATTAACTGTATATTTTAAAATAATACATCACTACTAGTATTTTTTAAATGAACATAACTATATAAAGTCTTTTTGTTTGTTTTGTATTTAGTAGAGTTTAAAATCTTGGCTCTTACTATGGTACAAGCCCAAAATAAGAACAATTTTTGGACATTGGATTTCATTGTAATAAGGCTATACTTTAATGACCCTCACATCACCAAAGGATTTTACCTCCATCTTAGCTAAACTGAGAGTTGATAGTTCTGCTGTGCCAAGGAATGAATTGTAGGCACAATTTTTGGTTACAGACTTCCTGCTATAGTCAAAGCTATTTGACTTGAGTGAGTGACTTTATTCTCTGCCTACAGAGAACAGGTTATATTCATTTAAGAGGTGGTGTGTGTAGTAAGATGGTCTATTCATAAAGTCATTCACCAACTGTTTCAATGAACAATGATTCTGCTTGGAGGGTGGCACAGACATTAGGTGAGGGTAAGAATTTGGTTCATTAGCTGTGATAATTTGTAAAAGCATTCAACTCAGAGAAAGAGTAACTTATAAAGTTCTCTCCTCCAAACTTGATACAATAGTTAGAAACATCAAGCAAAGCATTCAGTCTCACTCTTTGTTGTTCTCTTACAAGCCACCTCCCAAGTTCTTTCTTTTGGCTGTATAAATACTTTTGAAATATGTAAGCTGTTCTGAAAACCATAGTATATGTAAAAACATGAAATAAACAATACTACTAGTAGAGAGGCTGAGATAGGAGAAGCTTGATTTCAAGACCATTATGTTGTACACAGCAAGACACTGTCACGTACAAACAAGCTGAAAGTGTATATGGATTGTACAATATTGGACCTATTTCTCCAATTACCAAATTTGACAGACCATTGGATGACAGTCAACAAATTTCTAATTCCTCATATTATTGGATTTCAATCAGTTAGGATATGTTGGTAATATTAATTTTCACATTAAGATATTAAGAAAAATAATTGTTAGTTCCTGTTGTTTTTTGTTGTAAGAGGTGGAATTAGGTTTGTGTGGATTTGTTGAAAGATTACCTTCTTGCTTTTTTTTTGGGTGTAGTTTTGCCCCTTATGTTGGTGTTTTCCATCTATTATCCTTCGTAGGGCTGGACTTGTGGAAAGATATTTTGTAAATTTAGTTTTGTCATGGAATATCTTGGTTTCTCCATCTATGGTAATTGAGAGTTTTGCTAGGTATAGTAGCCTGGGCTGGCGGTTGTGTTCTTGTAGGGTCTGTATGACATCTGCCCAGGATCTTCTAGCTTTCATAGTCTCTGGTGAGAAGTCTGGTTTAATTCTGCCTTTATATGTTACTTGACCTTTTTCCTTTACTGTTTTTAAAATTCTTTGTTTGGTGCATTTGGTGTTTTGATTATTATGTGTCGGGAGGAATCTCTTTTCTGGTCCAGTCTATTTGGAGTTCTGTAGGCTTCTTGTATGTTCATGGGCATCTCTTTCTTTAGGTTAGGGAAGTTTCTTCTATAATTTTGTTGAAGATATTTGCTGGCCCATTACAATGGGAGTCTTCACTCTCTTCTATACCTATTATCCTTAGGTTTGGTCTTCTCATTGTGTCCTGGATTTCCTGGATGTTTTGGGTTAGGAGCTTTTTGCTTTTTGCATTTTCTTTGACTGTTGTGTCAATGTTTTCTATGGTGTCTTCTGCCCCTGAGATTCTCTCTTCTATCTCTTGTATTCTGTTGGTGATGCTTGCATCTACGACTCCTGATTTCTTTCCTAGGTTTTGTATCTCCAGGGTTGTCCCTCTTTCTGATTTCTTTATTGTTTCTATTTCCATTTTTAGATTCTGGATGGTTTTGCTCATTTCCTTTACCTGTTTGATTGTGTTTTCCTGTAGTTCTTTTAAGGGTTTTTTGTGTTTCCTCTTTAAGGGCTTCTAGCTGTTTACCTGTGTTCTCCTGTATTTCTTTGAGGGAGTTATGTATGTCTTTCTTAAAGTCTTGTATCATCATCATGAGAAGCGAATTTAGATGTGAATCTTGCTTTTCTGGTGTAATGGTGTGTCCAGGACTTGCTATGGTGGGAGAACTGGGTTCTGATGATGCCAAGTGACCTTGGTTTGTGTTGTTTATTTTCTTATGCTTGCCACCCCCACTCCCACCCCCCACCCCACCCCGCCATCTGGTTATCTCTAGTGCTACCTGTCCTTGCTAAATCTGACTGGAGCCTGTCCTTCCTGTCATCCTGGTTGTGTCAGAACTCCTCAGAGTCAGGCTGTCTCTGTGATCCTGTGATTTTGGGATCCAGTGATCCTGGGCTTGTTAGAGTGCCTGGAGTGGAGCTTCCTCTGGGTGTTGTGGGACTGGCTGTGGAGTTTGCACCCAAGGTCTGCTCAGGGCATCAGCCCAGACAGACCAGAAAGAACCCCGGTCACTGGGCAGGCAGAGTCCCTATGTGCCTGGGTCCCACAGGTCCCAGTTACTCCCAGTGTTGGGACAGATGTGTCCTCCTCACCTCTGATCCTGGGCCATGAAAGCCTTTTCTAATTAGTAATACATTTTAGGAGCACTGGTTCCCTTGCTTTAATTGTAAAGGGTTTTGCATATTAATTTTTTCACAGAATTCTCATCATACTATACTCTTCTATCTCTCTTTCTGTTAGCTCAATTCTAAAAAGTATAGGGAGACATTGTGGCCAACTGCCATAGTCACTTGTTGAAGCCAAATCTCCAGTAAAACAATTTTTATTTGTGGATGCAACCTGGCTGCACATATAGCAAAGTGTAGTGGCTTCACTATCTCTATAGAACACAGATGGCATTGGGAGTCATTAGGACAGAGTTCGAGGGCAGGGACAGTGCAAAGTTGCATTAGGGTTATAACTAGCAGTTCTATTCATAGGTGCTCAGAAGAAACACTACGGTCTTAATAAAGCAGGCTATCCGACTGTAATTATTCTTGCTGAATGTTTCCTTCACTTGGCATCAGCACTTTTGTTGTTTGTTTAGAAGGTCTCTATAGCCCAGTGTGGCTGTGAACTTGCTTTGTGGCCAAGGATGACCTCTAGTTCATTCTTCCTCCATCACCTAGTACTAAGATTACAAGCCTTTGGGACCATACTTGGCAGTTCTTAAATCTGTTCTTTGCTTGTTTTCATTTTTCTGAAGTCAGGTCTCCTGTAGCACAAGTTGGCCTTGGATGTGCTGTGTAACCTAGGCTGACTGTGAATGAATGTTTTCATTTGTATGCTAAATCTCAGAAAGAAAAAAAACTGCATGTGTTCTCTCATAAGCAAAATCTAGCTAATAATATATGTATGCATGTAAGGAAATATGCATGTGGGTACAGTATAACATGCAGAAAAGAGAACAAGAAAGACTAAATGTTTGGGTACAAGGAAGGACTGAATGCAGAGTGGATACGAGTTATGAAAGAAAATATAAAGCTAATTGTTTTCTAGTTATAATTCTGTGATTGATGTCTAATTTTTTGTGGTAGATTAATGTATAAGAATCTTTTCAGTAGTGTAAGTGTAAAATTCAGTGTGAAGCTCTATACCTTCAGAATGACTATTCCAGCTGTATAGAAATCCATTGGGATGGATAGACTGTGGTTCTAACTAATTTCTAATACTTTTTTTTTTTTTTACTATTAATGGTTTCATCAAATGCCTTTTCTATTTTTCTTGTGCTGTTTGACTTGTCTCTCATTGTACCCACACCCGTCCCTTGCCTTTAATCCGTGTGAGTTATTGGGTCTAGAGGTTTTATGTAGTTGTGATGATTGTATTTTCCAGCTTTGAAAATGCTCAAATCTTCTTTGTGAATTTGTACTTTATGTGTTCATTACAGTAATTTAGCTGTTAGGAATCTGCTTGAAATTGGATCTTTACCTTTCTCTTTTATGTTCATGTTTCTCCTTTTAATCTCTTCAGTTAATTTCTGCAGTCAAGCTTTTGGATAGCAGATCATATTTTGTCTTTTCTAATCTGACCATTCCATGCTAAGAACAGTACTGACTGTTACAAACTAAAATTGAACACTTTTGCCATTTCTTCTGCAGTGTAAATTCACCTTTAGTATGGTACCCTTTGTTTGTGTTCTATATGTGATTATTGCTCTCTGAACATTTTTATTTTCTCAGTTTTATTTTGAAATATGAAATTATTATTGCTCTAATTTGAATTTTCATTACCTGTTAGAAACAATATACTTCTGATCCTATTTGACTTTCATTATGTATTAATTTTAAGGTTTATTCAGACATACTTTCTTCTTTTTTTTTTTTTTTCTCTAGCCAGATGTTTCCAATAGGATTTACAAATTTCTGAAATGGCCCACAGACCATATAAAGTAATTTCTTTAGGCTCTTACTTCAGATATACTTTCTTGAGCCAACATTTTTATTAATGTCTGTCAGTGTTTGGGTCCTGGTCAGGTAGTATAATCCCGAGTCACCCACATGTGATGTTCATTTTGTTTTTATGTGTTATAGTTTTAATCCATTGGTCCTATAGTACCTTTCTTCCAGTCAGTGAATTAGCACTCATACCCAACCTAGTATTTGTAAGACTTTGTACAAAATTAAGGAGCATATTCTCAGTTCCCTCCTTCAGGCTTTTAGTACAGGTATTAAATATCATGGCTCTATAGAGCTGTTTTCTTTTAAGTTAAATAGGAGGCACTGAGTTTGTGTACTAAGCCATTGAATCTTACATTCTTTGTCTATTTTAACTCATTTGGGTATCCCAACTATTGCTATTTCCTGACTCCAAAATACAAAGCCAGAAGCACATTTGTCTATTTAGAGAAAGAAACTAATTCTATAGCTTCTGGCTTTAGATTTGGTCACCAATAAGACCAAGTGTGATAGACCAGAGATGTTGGTACAGGCAGAATGCACTGTTGCTGGTGCATGCCCAAGACTTCCCAGAAGCCTTAAATAATGAAACCTGGTGTTGTGTTAGTCTTCCAGGTCTTCATTTCCAACGTAGTTCCTATCTCCAAGTTAACTGATGAAATGGAAAGTTTGAGGACATTTTCAGATTTATTCAAGACAGTTAGAAAATGTATGTTTCCTTGTTTAGATAACTGGCCATTCAAAGATAAAAAGAATTATCTTTACAATGAGACATAAAGATTGTTCTTTGATTGCATACCTTTTTGTGTATAATTGGAAGGTTGTATTTGATCACCTGGAGTAATATTTTTCCACATAGCTGCCATGTTTTATATTTTGTGTCTGTATATGTCTGTGCTGCCCTTGTATGCTTGTTGTCTGAGGAGGTCAGAAGAGGTTGTTGGATCCCTCAAAACTGTATTTACAGATTGTTGTGAGTTGCCAATTGGGTCCTGGGAATTGAACTTAAGTCCTCTGAAAGAACAAACTTAACTGCTAAGTCATTTCTTCAGGGTCCTGTCTTCCCTCAGGGATTTGTTTGTTTGTTTGTTTGTTTTAAGCATCCGTATAACGTCTCACAATTAGTATTTTATTTATTTGAGTATCTGCATGATTCCTTATGGGAAGATCGTTTGGTAAAGTGTTGCATGCATGGCTGCCTTGTTATGCACTCGTAGAACAAACAGTAGATGTTTTGTTAGACGATTGTGATACAGTGTCAGTGATTAGAAGCTGTAGTTTTAACCATTGGGAACAAGCATTAGTGAAACACAGGAAGAAGGAGCATTTAAAGATGAGTGTGGGACACAGTCCACATTCAGCAGTTGGTATATGAGGGAACCTTGGAGCGGGCTCCAGAAAGGACCTGTTACCTCTATCCTCGTTTCCTACAGTGTCTTCACACTGCTTCTCAGCAGCCTGCATTCACTTCCAGTCTTAGTTATACCACAAAGACCTCACCACTTCCATTTGTCCCCAGGACCCTCAATGTTATCTTCTCTGCTTCTCACTGTACTTATTCTTCTCTCTTAGTGAGTCACTATCACTTTTTTTTTACTATACATATTTTTTGCTTATTCTTTGCTCTCTTATTCTTTCTTATTTTAGGTTCTCTATATTTTTAGATTCTACATTCTTCATAGTTGTCTTAGGGTTTTACTGTTGTAAAAAGACACCATGACCAAGGCAACTCTTATAAGGACAACATTTAATTGGGGCTGGCTTTTGGGTTCAGTGGTTCAGTCCATTATGATCAAAGTGCGAGCAGGACAGCATTCAGGCAGGCTTTGGGTAGGCAGAGCTGAGAGTTCTACATCTTTATCTGAAGGCTGCTAGCAGAATACTAGCTTCCAGGCAGCTAGTCTGAGGGTCTTAAAGCCCATGCCTCAGTGACACACCTAGTTCAACAAGGCCACACCTACTCCAACAGGGCCACACCTCCAAAGAGTGCCACTCCCTGGGCCAAGTATATTCAAACCATCACAGTAGTTTAGCAGTTACTTCTAAGAAGTCAGAATAGTTACCCAGTCCTTTCTTTGTTAAGGCTTTGTTTAGGATTGTATACATTGTCTGCAGTTTTCTCTTGCTGTAGATGTTTTCTTGGATATGTTAGTATGTACTTAGTGCTTCCCAGAGGTTCAAACCAACAGAAAACACTTTTCCCCATGGTAACAGGAAGGTATCTGCTCATAACATGAAAGTTTCTTAAAAGTCTCCGATTTCAAATTCAATATTTTCTTACTTTGTTTTGGTAGCAGGGATCCAAATCAGGGCCTAGTGCATACTAAGCATGTGCTTCACCATTGAGCTGTAACCCATCTGTTGTTCAAAACAACAGGGGGCCTGGCTGATGCTCTCTCTCTCCCCTGGTGGTAGGGGGCCTGGTGCTGAGGCCCAGGTTTCTCTCTCTCCTCCCGGGGCTGGCCTGTTTGCTGCACGGCGCCTTAATTAAAAAGGAGGCAATGTATGAATGAGTTATTTAATGTAGGAAGGAGAAATATGCTAGTTAAGTAGAGAGAAAAAGGAGAAGAGGGAGAAGAGAACAAAGAGTAGAGAGGAGAGAGAGAGAGCAAGAGGATAAGAGTTAGTAAGAGTGAGAGGGGTAAGAGTAAGAGGTAAGAGTAAGAGAGAACAAGAGAGCAAGAGAGTAAGGAGGGGGCAAACCACCCCTTTTATTGTATGGGGTGTGGCATGCCTGGCTTGTGGTCAGATGACTGTGTGTAAGGTCCAGCTAGAATGTTGGGAGTTTGAGGCAGTGTCTGCCTGATAGAGCACACATCTCCTGCAGGGGCAGCTGTGAGGGGTCTGGGCTGAAATCTGAGCCATTGGTCTCAGGAGCAATTCACTGAATGCCTACCATCCCTCCTGAGCAGATGCTCAGTGGGTCTCCGGGGTTCCGAGGTGGCTCTGCTCTACTGGACTCTGGCTATCAGAACTGCTCATTGCCCCACACCCATCCCCATTTGTTTTAATTAAAAAATGCTTAAAACTTCTTGATAGTTAAATTATATAACATCTCTCTAAATCTCAGATACAGTGGATACTAATGAGATCTCTGTCATAATATTCCACCAAATTCTATTTCTTCCAATCCTCCTTCTGAGCCACTGCATATCTTTTTTCTTCAGGAATACGGTGTGGTTAATGCTGACTTGTGCCAGTTTATCCTGAATGTGCAGCACTGCTCTGATAAAGCTCTGAGTGCCGTAGTGACACACTTACAGCCTTTAGGATCAGGACAGTGTGCATCACACTGATCACTCCTCTTAGCATGCTTGTCAGTGCTGGATGGACAACTGTCTGCTTCTGGATTGGAAGATTGCATCTCTTTCGAAAAGCATTTCTTTGCCTTTAGCATATCTGGTACAGATGTTATACCAATGGAAAGGGGATAAAGATACTGTTTACAAATGGAGCACCACAGTTTCTGTCTTGTCTGTCTTGTGAATGCAAGGGAACAATGTTTACATTTAGATTACTGCATTTAAGAGGAAGCAAGGTGGAATGCTGAGCCTGTGTCATGTCAGACTAATGTGGACCAGGCATGGTGTAATGCCAGGTATGGTTTGAATGAGAATGGCCCCATAGGCTCATATGTTTGAATACTTGGTGGTTCACAGTCGGTGATGTTTGGGAAGGATTAAGAGACATAGCCTTGTTGGAAGACATGGGAAATGAACTTGGAGGATTCAAGAGCCCTCACCATTCCTAGTTAGTGCTCTGGTGTGTGTTCGAGTGCCCCCACTCCCCCTCTCTCTCTGCCTGCTATTTGTAAATAAGATGCAAGCTCTCAGCCACTGCTCCGGTGCCATGCCTGTCTGCCTGCTGCCACTCTCCCTGCTATAGTGTTCACAGACCCACCCTCTGAAACTCAAGTCCCCAGTAAACTCTTCCTTTACGTTGCCTTTGTTGTGGCTTAGCAGAGCAATAGAAAGGTAGCTAAAACAGCTGCATTTCTTCCATACACGTCAGCTTATGGAAAGCACACTTTCAGAGTGAGCAGAGATGCTTTGATCATTTGAGGAAGAGAACTCTGGCATACCACTCAGTTTTAAAAAGATGATGTTTCTCTAAGAGAATTGAAAGAAACTGTTTACCATACTTTGGTGGTTTTGAACTAAATTATGAAATAAGCCTATCTGAAACTGGGTGACATCTGGAATTGGCTCTGAGTAGAAGATCCTCCTGTAATTTGTGTTGAATTTTTAAGACTCTATTGTCTTAGGGTTTTTATTGCTGTAAACAGACACCATGACCAAGGTGACTCTAATAAAGGACAACATTTAACAGGTTCTGAGGTTCAGTTCATTATCATCAGGATGGGAAGCATGGCAGCATCCAGGCAGGCCTAGCACTAGAGGAGCTGAGAGTTTTACATCATCTTGTTCTAAGGGCAAACAGGAGAAGACTGACTCACTCAGCAGCTAGTCTTAAAGCCTACACCCACAGTAACATACCTACTCCAGCAAGGCCACACCCACTCCAGCAAGGCCACACCTCATAATAGTGCCACTCCCTGGGCCAAGCAAATTTAAACCATCATACCTATTGTAGAGGATGAGCAATGGAGACATAACTGTAAATATTGAACAACTGCAATGGGAAAACTCAGAGGGGAGGCCTTGGATATCATTTAAATAGCTTATTAGCATATAGTGAAAATTATCAGCAGTTAGCCCTAATTTGTTCATAAGAGAGATGCACTTTCCTGTGGGGAAACTGTTGGAAGGGTAGGTGGTCTTAGTCTAGACTTCACTAGAGTCAGTTTTGCAACCTTGGCTATCCTTGAAAGAAAATTTCTCCCAGAGAATGTTGGACAGAGTTTGTGCAATAGTTTTGCTTATATACTTATTAGTATACTGCATATTGTTAAATCTGAATCTTAGTATTTAGCTATAATTAATGTTTTGGTTCCTGGTTTAATTTTTTCTAAGATTAATTTGAGTATTTTATCATTATGAAATTTCCAAAGTTAAATTGAGTAGTTTGTTGAATTGAAATTTTAATTTATTTAGCTGTACGTGTAGGAAATGTATAGCTCAGTCTTCTGATAGTTTGACATGTGAAATATATTGAGTGGCTCCTGTTGATCCACAGAAGTCCAGGTATCTGTGGCAGAAGGAGTTTCTTTTCTCTGACATTTTAGAATTAACAAGGAATGCCCTTTTGGTCTTCCCTCTGGACCTCTCTTGTCCTTTGTTGTTTGTAATGGATTATATAATCAATAATGTTCTTTCTAGTGTTTGTAGTTTTTGAATATATATAAAATCCATAGTTGTTATCTATACATTATATTCATTTTGATGACTGAATGCCACCTTTCCAGTCTGGCATCATTTGTATAGTAATGTACACATTTCAAGGGACATATAATTTGTGTAACTGGGATGTTACAAAGTTTAATTTAAGAACATCAGATTAATCTTTTCTACCCCTAAATTATTTCTTGGTGTCCCCATAATTGTTTATTTTATGTCCAATATATGAAGAAATGATTAAAATATATAGTAAAAGGTTTTAGACATATATTGTAAACAAATTTTTTAAAATGAAAGTTGGATTTTTGTTCGGTTGACATTTTGGTCAGGAGATAGGATGGCATCTATGAAGTGAATTATTAAAGCACACATGGTGGTGCAGAGTGAGCTCAGGTTCCATGCTTCTGTGCTCAGTGGGCAAGTCTCATCCACACCCTGCCATGCAGACTGTAAGTTTTGCTCTCATCTCTTATGTTTTAAAAGAACTATAAGCCGTACTTAGTCTTTGTCTAGTTGAATAGTGTATTCTGTAATAATTGTAAAATGTGTCTGTAGCAGTAGAGTCTTGCTTTTATATAAGTTTTTATTCAGGGCAGAGAGTGTTGGTGGTGATAAGTAAGAAAGAATTGGAGACATTTGTGTAACAGCCAGTTTCCTTATTCTTAATTGTTTATATGCCAATTTTAGTTTCCTTTTTCCAGAAACTATGTAGAAAATGTCCATTCGTGGCCCAGTATAGTACAGAAATTAAGTATTCGTCAGTCAAAATGATTTGTCTTTGTTTTGACTGTCATAGACATTCAACTTTTTTTTGATGAAATTATCTCTAGAAATTAACATGACTCATCACTATTATTGCAACTTTAAAACTGGCAAAAGTGGCATTTATTTAACGTTTGCTTTTTCTAAGTATTTGTTTCTAAATATAGTGATAACTGTCTAAAGGAGTTTAGTGTATGTAATATAAACTCAGACAAAACCAATTCTCTGGGTTTACTCATGCAGAATCATTGCACTTTGTAATATTCATTTTGCGGATAGCTTAGTGAATTACAGTTTTTGTTCAAGTACCATGATGAACAAACTTCCTCTTTGATACAAAATCTTTAGTTTAAAATTTGTTTATTGTTGTAGAATATATTTAATCTCAATCAGGGCTTCTACCCCGTCTTTGTTCATACAATTCCCAGATAAAACACACAGGACCTTTAATTTATAATAAGCCTTGATCAGCATTAGAACTGGGCAGATATCTACTCTCTATGCTACTAGAGAGTACTACTTCCTATTGAGAACCCCAAGTTATTACTTACTGTGTTCCATTTGGGAAGCTCTTAACTCCAACTGGCCAGCCCTCATGGCCATGATTTTAAGATTCTTATCCTATGGTGTATTCTCCTCTCTCCACCTTCCTCTCTCCTTGTGGTCTCTCCTCACCCCGAACTAGGTAATTCAAAACCCACCTATCTCTAATCTCTCCAGTGATCAGCTGTAGCCAATTTTAGTTAAACAGTAGTTTTAAATCAAGGAACAAGGTTTGCACAACAAAAGCTTGTAAATGAGAGAATTCACTCATAGGCCTAGATCTTTGGGTACAGAATTAAGCATTGAAATACATAGCAACAGACCAAACCTCATGCCTGGTAATGTCAAGCAAAGAGACTTCTGGTTAAATAGTGATTCTCAACCTTCCTAATGTTGTGACCCTTCAATAAAGCTCCTCATGTTGTGGTGACCCTAATCCGAAAATTATTCTGTTGCTCCTTTATAACTGTAATTTTGTTACTGTTATGAGTCATAATGTAAATATCTGTGTTTTCAGTGGTCTTAGATGACCCCAGTGAAAGGATCATTTGACCCACAAAGGGGTTGCAACCCACAGGTTCAGTTTGGAATCAGGATTCTCAGGGCCTGACTAAACTCAAATCTAGGCCTGTCACTGAACCTAAAGATCTCAAAATCTTTAGACTGTTTTAGGGTCTCAGTAGTGATACCTGTCAGATGTGTTTATTGAGGATTAAGGGAGACAATACTAGTGAAACTGTCTCTGCTAAATAGTATTGAATAATTGCTAACATTATTCATAGTGTATTTGGGGCTTATTGTTTGGCACTTTAAAATATTGAAACTTTGAATTATGGGAAAACTGTACTTGTGAAATTTTATTTGTTGACTAAAATCAGTAAATTTATTTCTTCAAATATACAATACTGCCATGTATGGATTGTTGACCGTGTGCTTTCAATAGAGATTTTAAAGGTTTTCCTTAGGTAACACTAGGCATTTAAAAAAATAGTGTCTCTGTCCCTCTCTGTCTTTGTCTCTCTCTGTCTTTGTCTCTCTCTGTCTCTTTTCTCACTTTCCTTTTCTCTCTCTCATTCTCTCTCTCTCTGTGTAGTGTGTGTGTGTGTGTGTGTGTGTGTGTATGTGTGTGTGTGTGTACACATGTGGATGGCCATATGTCAATCTCTCGTGTCACTGATTCTTCAGGAGCCATCTACTTTGTTCTTTGAAGCAGGATCTGTCACGAAACCTGTACTTCCCTGATTTGGCTAAGTAGAACAACCAACATATTCTAGGGATCATCCTGTTTCTATCTTGCCATCACTGGAATGACAAGTATGTACTACATGTCAGCCTTTTATGTGAGTGTTGGAGATTGAACTCAGCTCTTCATGCTTGCATAGCAGTCTTGCTGACTGAACTCTATTCGGTCCTGCAGCAGGAATTTAAAATATTTTTGATTATTTAATCTTATTTTATGCTAATGGAGTCTACCTGTATACATGTCTGTGAACCACGTGCATGTAGTGCTCATGAAGGCCAGAAGGTATTGAATCCTGTGGACTTGGAGTTACAGAATATTGTGAGCCACTACGTGAGTGCTGTAAACTAAACCCAGGTCTTCTGGAAGAATAGCCACTGCTCTTAACTGCTGAGCCGTTTCTCCAGCCCCCAAAAGGCATTTTTAATAGCTTTACTTGCCTTAGCTGGATGATCTAGAAGCCTTGAAAAAGATAGGTCTATGCATTTATTAATTAACTATATCCTTAGAAATATTCATAATGTCTATAAGCAGATTGATAATATATAAGATTTTAGGGGAAATTCCAATCTTATATTGAATGAAAAATATCAATAATGAAGCCTAAGTATAATTTTTAAATTAATTGTGTACAGTATTCATGTCTGTAGTCTGATTTCAGTGCATTCTATTGTGGTTTTATATGTAGATGAGATTTAGCAAATGCTTATATACTCAGAACTATTGATTGTTTGGAATAATAAATATTTTGATTTTGATATAAAGATGAAAATAGAAATCTGAAGATTTATAATATTTGCTATTAGGAAATGTCACTTACTTTTCTATAACCATATTGCTACTGTAAATTATAACTATGTATTTCTGTGTTGGAAAATGGGCATTTTACCAAGTAATAAATTAAAATTATGGTTGTATGAGTAGTGTATTAGTAGCAGGCCCATTTTTCCTTTTCATAGTGGAGAAAAGTGGTGTTCTTGTTTGTTTGTTTTTGTTTTTATTTTAATTTGTTCAAAGATACAGCATGCATTTATCAGTAAATTTGCTTCAAAGATACAGCATGCATTTATCAGTAAATTTGCATGAATAGATTAACCATTAAGAAAGCCTCACGTCTGAGAATTTGGCTTAATTTTACTTTGTGAATGAAGGTTTTAAAGTGGAGTAAGAGGGGCAAGTGGGGAAAGCCCCAAGTCTTTTATAACTAACCTTACTTTCACAAGAAAAGCATGCTCATGTTCTCCTCTGAGTTATTCTGTTGACATTTCTAACATATCACAGCAAAACTACTGCCAGCATGTTCCCTAAAATGTCTTTCTCCACATGTCTCTTTCCCCCATGCTGGAAAAACAAATGCCTTTCATATTTTTCACGTTGGTTAACGGCACTTTTGTCTACCTGACCATTCAGCGTGGAATTAAAATTATCCTCCACTTTTCCTGGTCTTCTACACCCTGTTGACTGAGTCATTGCTTATATTCTTTGAACAAAAATTAGAATTCATCCTTTCTCTTTGCCACCACTGCTACTGCTTCACTAAGAGTTCATCATAATCTTGCAGCCATCTTATAGCCATCAGTGCCTATCTTATTCCATTTTTCTTCATTTTAACCAGTGTAAATTTTCAAGACATGCTTCTTGTAACCCTGTTGTTCCCTAAGTTCAAAATCTTTAGGGCAGTATCAAAGATTGACAGTTTGAACTTGCTTTTTTTCTTTACTTTTAATTCTCATAATATATTCTTGATCTTTCTAGAACATATGTTCTCTAATTCATTCATCTATTGACACACATACATGTTTTCAGCTATTGGATGCTGTTAGGTACATGGAGGGCAGAGGTAACTGCAACAGCTGTTACTGTTACTTTTCAGTGGTTGGGGATGTTACATCTTTGGCCATGCTAGTCCACCTGCCCCTTTCTATTCATAGAGTCTTTATTAGTCTTTATTAGATACACTCAAGTGCATCTTCTTTCTAAATTCTTCTTTGAACCTCAGAAGGTGGGTCTTCCGTCCACCCCCAGGGGTTTACATTCTGATAGAGCTCATTGCCTTTTATGATGCTTACTGGTTTTGAGTTGAATTTCTCATGAAGTCAAATTTATAAATTTACAAAGGAAGGAGGAAAATAAAAGTAATATAAGAATAAATTGGGAGACAGGGATAGGAAAAAGCTGAAGAGAGGTGAGAAGGCAGGAGAGACAGTGTGAGCACTGGTAAAGCACAGCTTCTAGCAGCCTTGGATTCTGGCTGGGCACGTGTCTGTGATGGGAATGGTCACTGAGTCTTTGTGAGACTGAGTTAGTCACAAGATAATGTACTTGATGTACTTGTTGCCAGCTCCTCCGTTCGTACTGCCCCTCCTTTACTGTGCTACTTGTGCTTCATCTGCTCCAACACTGCTGACCCAGGTTCAAGTAGACTGTAATGTCATACTCTGTTCTACTTATGCTATGCCTGACTGTCATGAATAATGAAAAGCTAACAGATAAAAGCACTAATCACCCACCAGGTAGTGACCTGGTTTTTAACAAATGAGTTCTGCTTAAAGAATCTTGGGGGAGATTACACAGTCGGTGCTGCTTGAACAGTGGAGGGGGAAGTAGGCCATACTTCACAGGAGACGTTTGATGTTTAAGATCCATCTACTCATGCAAAAACATGGCCTTTATTTAACTGCAGTGCCAGGCAATGGAGATGTGAAAGGGCAGGGAGATTGATGGAGCTGGGCGTCCAAGTCTCCCTGGGTGGTATCGTGTATCTCTTGAGACTAAATTCTTTTTAGTCTGACAGCTCATCATACTAAAATCTCATGCTGCTTCTAGAGTATAACATGTCCTGTTTCTAGGATTCACACATATCTTTGCTTCATCTTGGAATAATATTAATTTGTCTAAGTCCTGTTAGTTCATAAAATGTAGTCACAGAAGCTGTAGCTTTCAGAGAAGCACATTTGACTCTTCAGTGCAGGAGCGTATGGTTCTTGCAATTCTGTACTTTTCCCATCCTAGTATGTATTGTGCTCGCGTTCTAACTGCCTGCATCATATGTGTGCAAAGCCAGGAGCTGTGTATAGAACACTTGCTTGATGTATGACTGATAGTTCAGAGATTTTATTGTCTGAAAGGAGTGATATGAGAGATGGGTTGGACATGTCAGACAACAGGAAGAGGAGGGGCAAAACCCAAGCCTAGGTGTGCACTTTAAGATTAGACAGACCCATTTGACTGGTGTGTAGGAAGGTGGGTCTAGAACTTAAATGCTAGATTAGGGACTCTCCTGGTTAATAAGAAGGTTCAGAGAAGCTTTGAGAGATAATAGTACTACATGCTTTTGTAAATGTAACAATTTTTATGCACAAAAAAATATTTTTCAAAGAATTTTTTCTAACTCTATGCCAAAATTTTTATAATATTCTTCATGGGCTTTAAATAAGTTAACTGCTTATGTTTTAGACTTTTTTCTTTTAAAATTCTTTCAGTATATGTATTTAGAAACATTTTGAAAAACTTTGAATGAATACTGTTAAATATATTGAAAATATATCTTTACACTTTGTGGGGATTCTTACAAACTGTTTTAAATTACAACATTTCCAGCGTGTACTGGGAAATCCCTTCTTCTCGGCTTGGAGAGAGCAGATGCTGACTGCCGTGACTTTCTTTTCTCTAGTCTCTCCAGAGGCAGTTGGATTCTTGTCAGCGGTTGGGGTGTTTATTGTCTTGATGCTGCTCCTTTTTCTCTATATTAATAAGAAGTTCTGTTTTGAAAATGTTGGAGGGTTTCCAGATCTTGGTTCAGGATACAATACACGGACGAATTCACAAGATAAAATGTGTAAGTACCATCACCACTTCTTTATTTGTACTGTTCCTTGTTTTAATAAGTACTGTGAGAAGGCCAACTTTGGAATGTGATAAACTTAACTTTTGAATCTCTACTTTGTAAGACTGAAATGTTAAGTAATTATGTTCAGGTCTCCTGTTAGATTGTTAAGCTACTACATAAAAGTGGTTGTCTATTATTGCAAAAAATAATGTTTTTGCTTTTCATTTATAAATCATGTTTTTTGAGCTTGTGCCAGGAGTAGATAATGTGTTAAGAAAGAAGCCTGGTCCATTGCGGACATGATTCTAGGAGAGTTTTTCCAGTGTCCTCATCAAGCTTTGAAGGCACTCAGTCTTTGTTTTACATATCTTTTCATTCTCAGCAGAAGGACGATTGTTGCTGGGAGGAGGTGTCTTTCCACACTGTGCTGTGCCCAGGACCACACAGTGATTGTACTCTCGTGTTAGTAGATCCTGGGCAGCTTGAGGACTGTAATGCTGCTTTTTCTCATTTTTAGAGAAGCTTTTAAAAATGTTATTACAAGAGCTTTCTATTTGCTGTTTCAAATATTCTCCAATGTAAATGATAGTGGAGGGAGTTGAGAATGGTAAACAAGGTATTGATTTAGGAGTTTTGAAGAATGAGAACAGAGGAGCCATGCTTTTCTATGTACAGCAGCTGGAGAATGCCTTTCTCTTCTGATAACCTAAAAGATGGCATCCCCCTCACTTATGAAGATCTGGTAATTACCAAATTATGTTTTGATTTCTGCGTTAGAAACTGTGCTGCCTCATATGGTTCTGATCTGGTTGTCTGTTTATCATGTTCCACACCAGACCTGTGTGTTACTCATTTGTGTGAATGAGCTGCTTAAATATCAGTCTCTGCCTCTGTCTCTCTCTTTGTCTGTCCCTTCCTCCCCTCTTCTTCCTCCCTCCCTTCCTCCCTCTTCACTCCTCCCTCTCTCAATTTCTTCCTCCTTCCAAGTCTCTTCCTTCCTCCCTCTTTCCCCCAATCCCCTATCAGCGTTCTGTAATTCTCTGGTTCCGCTTCCCTAGATTTTCTTTTATGTGCTTACATTTCAAAGAGCTTTTGTTGATGTAGGTTATATCTGTTAATATATGCTTTTTATATTAATCATATAGTTACATATTAACTGTATATTATATAATAAAACACAATAATTGCATACTAATTATATAATTATAATATATAATTACTGTATTCGCTAGTAAACCGAGAAAATTAACTTTTACCAGCTTACTTTTCTTTTTGCTTTTCACACCAAAAGAAAAATTTGTAGAGAAGAGTGACACTGTCACATACATTTCATATAGGTCCATTAGGACGGGCACAATAGGAGTCAGCTTGATTCTGGCATCTGCTTTCCTATTAGGTCTGTCTCACCTGTGGGAAACCTCAGTTTGCATTTGCAAGCAAGGGAGAGTATGACATTAAACATCCTCTTGCTACCACTGTGCTAGTAGTGTGGTCTCTAGATTGGAAACATCCTGTTTTCTTCTTACTTATTAAAGTAAAAATGGGATTCTCCGTATAAAGCTACCATACAGCAAATAATATTAAATGTGTCCATGACAGTGTCTCAGAAACACCATTTAGTAGGTGCTGTCACCTGTTCTCCCCCGTTCTTACCACCTTGTAAAACTATTTAGATATTTTCCTTTAAATACAGTTCCTAATTTGAAATATTGGTAGTCCATCAATAGGTTTATTCCCTTATGCTGACTCTTAGCAAATAAACTGAAGTACATAATAAAAATCCTTTCTATACTTCTTCTTTCAGGTATAGACTAAATACACAATAGTATTTGAGGGAAAAATAATGTCTTGCTGCTGTTCTGATAGATATGGAGTGGGAAAAAATGTCATTGCACTTAAACCAAGTGATTTGAGTTTTATTTTTTCTGGAGGAATCTTTACTTCAACGTATTTCTTCCAATGCATATTGCATTTACAGAAAGATTAGAAGACAGTGTGGAATACTTCTATCATGCTAATGATAGCAACATTTAAGTAAATGTTAAATTCACATACCAAAGTAGTTGATATTTTGAGAAGAGGAAATTCCATCATTGCACCTTTTAGGTACAAGGAACTGGAAAATGGCATTTTTCAAAAGTTTTCAGCAGAATCTGCCTTCAGTGTCCTCCTTGGTGGACACAATCAGTAGTGCTGTAGAAGATTTGAGCACTGCAGTTGGGGAAGTCAGCTATGCCATAACCGACTCAGTCGCTGGGCAGGTAGCAAGTATGATGCATGGCTTCTGCCCAGAGGAGGGAAGCTGCACAGCAGAAGAGGCTGCAGGGTCTTCTAAAGCCCAAAACGCAGTATTGCAGGATACCTCCAAAAATACTGCTTGTCAGAAAACACAGTCTGATTTAGATCACAAGGCAAAGCAAATGACCTGCTGCAACACTTCAACTCTGCAAAAACAAGAACAAGAAATATATGAACAGGGGTTGTATATTCATGATGGGCAGTGGGCAACTTCAGAATACCAAAAAACTGGAGAGGCCAGTGGTGCTGCTTTGAAAGGCCTCATGAGCGATGGGATATCAGCTATCAAGCAGAAAATGAGGCCTGCACCCACTTGCCATGAACTGGAACAGACTGACAAATGTGAAATATCTGGAAGAGGAATCTCTGGGAATGATAAAAATCATTTAAACCAGGTGAGTTATCAAGAAGTGAAAGGGAGTCTGAGCACCAGTGGACGGAACACTCTCTCTGTGCAGAGGTGCGTGGTCACAGACAACGCTAAAGCCAAGTTACAGCACGTACCCGTGGGAAGAGAGCAAGAGAAATCAGAGAACATCACTAGAAGTAAACATCCTAATTTAGAGTGCTCTGATCGTTTAGAAAAGGCTAACAATCATAATAAACATGATGGATTTAAAGGGAATGAGTGTTCTCCAGAAGATACCACGAGAAACAACAGATACAGGGCACAGAAATCCATTGTGAGGGAAGACACGTGTTCAGCTCCATCAACAGATTGTAAAAACATGCTTCCCAGGAAAATCAAGGAAAAAATAAATCCAACAAAATGCTACAAAGTGAAAGGAGACATGAAAGCAAAGAAAAACGAAGCTAATTCTGCTAAGAGAGGAACAGCAAAGAGCAAAGTTGGCAAGTACTCTAAGATATTACCAGAAAAAGGTGAGGCCTCCTAATGCTGGCTTGAGTGATTACGTTTAAACTAGAAAACATCTGAGTTTCTCAACTTTTCTTTCCATGTCCATATATCTAATTTAAATTGTTCTTGGATCTTCTTACTAGGAGATATATTTAGAGATATTTAGATTTTCAGTCGTTTTCGGATACTTTGGGTTATTTTATACCTCCAAGTGTTGCCTGTGATCCCTACAATAACTGAGCAGTTCCAGCAGTCCTGCTGTTTCTCTTTGTGTGTGTGTTCTTGAAAGTAGAGTTTCACTATGCAGTTCCAGTTAGCCTGAAACTCATTATATAGCACAGGCTGGCTTTGAGCCTCCATTTTTTGAGATTACACCCTTCTTTCCCTAATTTAATTACAATTTATTTTAATGCCAGAAATTCCATGCATACTTTAATTTGAATGAATTTGCTGTGATACTCACATATCTCAATTTTTGTCTTACTTTTATAACTAAGACCTGAGTTGGTTATACAACGTTGTTCTTCAAATCTACCCCAATGAGAATCTATATAATTTTCTATAATCTATAAAACATTATATATTTTTCTTGAAACAAATAGCTCCTACATTGTTAAACAATGTGCTTCTGGCTATATCTTTATTCATTTAGCTATACTGTAAAATGTCATGAGAATGCTATAGTTCATAATGACTGTATGCAAGTAATACATTATTTATGAGTTCTTTCCATAAACTTAAGATTCTGAGTATTTATCGTGTTCAGCTACAATATTTGTGACAGTTTTCAAAACATCATTGCGGTGTATACTGTTGATAATTGCTTCCAGTATGTTCTCCTCACTTCCTTATTGCTGATCTGATCAGAAACCCCCAAATACTGGCTTTTGCTTATAAAATATACACTTGTAGTTTTTATATAGACATAGATTCTCATAAGATATCAAAACATGAGTAGCTATGAAAATCATAGGAGATTTCAGTTCTGCTATATGACTCATCTGTAAGAGGGAGAGGTCTGCTCTGTATTAAACAGTCCGATGGATGGCTGTGAGCCTCCATTTCTGTATTAGTCAGGTACTGTCAGAGCCTTTCATGAGACAGTGAGTTTTATTTTTTTCCTGTGCCATTAAAAACTCGTTGATCCCAGACTGATGGGCTAATTAAAATACAGTTTGTGAAGCTGTGTTCATTGTAGGGTCCATTCTTACAGCAGGTGATTCATTGGGCTTCAGTGGGCTTGTTTAGTTCTGACAGCCTTATTACCTATGAAGAAATAAAGTAACATGTTATTTAGAAAACGACAATAGAATAGCTACCAGGAATAAATGCAGTTACAGTAGCACTGAAAGATTTTCTGTTTGTTTTGCTTCATTTTTATTGAGGAGCACTCTGTTATCTGAAGAAACCAGAAGCTCCCAAGTATCCCAAAGAGAAGTCAGATACTGACCTTAATTAGTCCCATGAAGAAATTGCAAGTGTTTGGCCCATAGGTTAACATTTCATGTAGTTGTATTGTTGGATTCCTAGTATCAGTGTAGTAGGTTTTCACATGAGAGATTCAGAATTAAGAAAGAAGAGTTTCTCTGATTTTGTGTGTAAGGCATTCTTGAATACAGGAAGTTTGGCCACAGAGGGGTTACATGGAGTGTGACCTCCATGAGGAACTCACAGTGTGCCTGCTGCCTTAGGCCTCATCTGGTACTTCGCAAGACATTCACATTCTGAGCTGGATGTCAGAAGGGTATGGTCTGGTTATCATAGCATTGTCTAGTCAGATTCTTGATGATGGTGAAATTGGAGTATCTGCATTGCTCTAGATTAATGACCAGCTACATACGGCTTTATACACTGTGAGTGTGGCTGACAGATTGGAGAGGTCGGGTGGTATCTGTTCAGACATGAGTAATGAACTCTTAACTGCTCTACTGCTTCTTAGAGAATATAAACTTTATACTGCTTAAAATTTACATTATAGTTAAGAAAAATTTTCCTAATAATTAAACTTTTCAATGGTAGTATTAGAAATTTGATGTGTATTCTCTCTCTCTCTCTCTCTCTCTCTCTCTCTATATATATATATATATATATATATATACATACACATATATATATGTGTGTACATATATATACTATATGTATATAGGCTGCATGTTGAAATGTGTATAATATCTATCAAATAAAAATATACTTGCAGCTTTTCTCCTTGTGAATTGCAAGCTTACCCACGTATCTTAAAAACTACACAGTACCAGTATATATGTTGAATGGTTGTGCTATCACTTGCCTAAGCGAGGCACAGTGATAGGCATGCTGTTTATATATCTTGTTTTCTTTTGATAGCAATGTATTTAAAAATGTATATCTATATTCAGTTAATTTGAAATGGACTTGGCAAGTTCCTAGAAATGGAACTTTTAAAGATCATACAGTTTGGTGTTGTTTTCAATGTTTGATGTTGAGTTTGCTTTGTGGAAAATTTGTACAAGTTACAATCCAGAGTGTTTGTGTCTTCCCTTTTCTCTGTCTCCCTGTTAGTACAAAGCATTGCTAGTTCTGAAACTATGGGCCAAATGAAAATCAGAAATTTGTCTTAGCATTTATAATTTCATTTGTATATAACAAGTACTTTACAAACAGGCACAATGTGGCAACTATGATTCCATTTGCACCTAAAAAGGTTACAAACCCCTGTGACTAAAATTATTTATATAATTATAATATACAATCTGATATTTCCTATTAACACATAAAAATCTAATGATTGCTCTACTTACATGAAAAATATATTTTCTAAAGCTGAAATTTTGGGACATTAGATATATACATATACACTAATGTTACAGTATACTTTAAATTCAGTTTAAGGGATAGTCAAGAATTTCAGCAATTTTAAGGATTGTTTCTAATTAGTTTCACCCTATGTGTGTTTTGTGTGTGTGTGCACACACATTTTATTTTGTGCTTGTGTTTGTGTGTATATGTGCATGTATATAATAAGTAACACATTTTAATAAATTTGCCACATGTAAGTATATTAAAATTATAATTTCTTACTGTTATCCAAATAGATAATTCCTATATGGACAGAGATGAGCCTGGTTCATCCTCTGAAAGTGAAGATGAAGCACTGGGTAAATATCACGAGGCCTTATCCAGAACACACAATTCCAGGTGGCCATTGGTAGATTCTAGACAAAAGAGCTATGCCTGGGAAACAAGGCAGAAGTACAGCCCCCTGTCTGCCGAGTACGACGGGTACAGCACTGAGGCATCCATGGAGGACGGTAAGAACGCTGATTAAGAATGTTGGTTTCCGCTTGGCTAGAAGCAGCAAGTAATAAGGGGTCTGTATAGCTGGGGAGTAAGTTAGAATAGCCCTAGATCTGCCCAATCTAGGCATATGGCTTAGAAATAAAAAAAGAAAAAGAAAAAGAAAAGAACATTGGTTTCTTTCTTTTAAGGAAATACTATTACTTTAAATGATTTATACCTAAAATTCTAGGTATCTATGGTTGCACACTGCCAGGGATAACGCAGAATTCTGTTTCTGAGTGTAATCCCAATAATGATTTTGAACTTGTGATGAAAATCAGCTCCAAAATACCCCAAATGGAAAGACTAAATGTTGGACTCAGTGTGATACTGGAATTCTCACTCACAGTGTACAGTGCTGACATTGAATGAGAGGAAGGTGTGAATGTGCTGTTCCTCAGGTACAGGCTGTTGCTAACACACCTGTTACAGCTGCCAACAGGCTCTGAGCGTGACTTACAGTATGGTCTCTGCCATCAGCCAGGTGCCTTAGTTACACAAACAATGATGTGGTGTTCTCTTACTGCAATGTACTTCTTGTGGGTGGGGCACTATTATACTGTGTTTTAAAAGCAATTTGAGGAATTTTCAAGGGTTTCTGTAACTTCAAGTATGTTGTTACTAAGTGATTTCACTTTATTGGCTGACATGGACTTCAGAACAAAATCTTTGCAGAAGATACAAGTCCACTCATACGCTTTTACATCCTTCCATAACATAAAGACAAAAAGTTTTGCCATTAATTAAAGCTTATTTATTTTCACATTTAAACACATTATTTATCTGATAGAATGGCTTCTCCTTAGTGTCATACTGTCTTATAACGAGAAGAGAACAGTCTTATAGGCATCAGTTTCACTACAGATAAACACCCAGTTAGCTTTGATTTTGTAGTTGAGATTTTTCTTTTAGGGCCTCTTCTATTGATGATCTAAGTATTACCCCAATTTGTAAGAAGTCAAAGGAAACAATTATCTATATTTGTGTTTGGATTCATGCTAATTACAGATCTGTCTATCCATTTTTTATTTGTTAGTATACAGCTGTAACAATGAATGAACCAAATACTGCATTTTTACCAGATAGAAGTTTCATTATAGATATAAAGGAAGAAATTAAAGAAATATTAGACTCTAATAGAAATAAATGTCTTTGTAGTAGTACACACAATATGTATGCCGAAAGAGGTAACTAAATAATGTAAATCAATAAAGCCAGTCTGTAGTTTATATGTACCTTTGACACATTAACAATAGAGCAGCAGACGATTGGTTGTTAATCTGATCCTGGCTGACATTCTTGTCATATCTTGTCATCTATTAGCCACAAAAACCTAAGAGGTATAATGTTTCATTGTGTCTAAAACATAGATATTATTAACCTGGTTGAGTTGTTGTGCCTATCAATTGATAGACAGGTACATGGCCAGTCAACATTGCCAAAGAGGAGAAGTAATGAAAATAATGATGGTAACGTATGGCATGAGCCTTGAGCGAGCCTGAGCTTGAGTCTGTGACCCCGGATACTTCCATTCTTCAGATGGAGTTTAGGGTTTCTGCATTTATCTCCTTTACTAGTCTTGTACTTGATTGCCCTTTGTGAGCCTTTTATTTCAGACTGTCCAGTAGCCTCCTCCTAGGGAGGAGCAAGGCATAACTTTGGTGGCTCTTGTCCTTGCCTTCATCTTAACAACTGCTGTAAGTTTGGAGACAGGCAGTGACAGGACAGATGAAATGAACCCACCAGATGTAAGATACACATGGAGGAAATATCAGGGGTGAAGAGTAGGCTTTGTCTCAAACACTGAGATATATGTAGTATGTAAGGGAGTCAGAGGCACCTTACAGTGGGGAAGGAATCTGTCCAGTTTGATAGCCAGAGAGAACTCACTGAAGGCTTTGCCTTGAGCAGACATGAATAGAAAGTTAATGACAGGAAGACTATAGGAAAAAGCAATGAAGAGAGACTTGAGATCTGTCTACAGAAAATGGGCAAACCTGAATAACTATAGTGGCAATAGGAATTTGGAGGACCAGAGTATAGAAGGGGGATTTGCTGGAGTTAGAACCACAGTGTACTTTGAACATCAGGAAAAGAGAAGAAAATGCCATGTTATTTTATCGTGTATGAGGAAGAATGTGGGGTCATTTATGTGAATGCAGAATCTAGGGAGGGATCTATTTTTTTGTTGGAAGTAGGGAGTAGGAATTGTGATTTCTGGTGTTTATACCTGTGATAAGACATGATGTTTGAGCAACTGACTGTGGTAATTGAGCTTGCAGGGATAAGGAGACTTACATCATGAGGCCTCCAGGATACATATGCTTAGAAATCACAAAAGTGAATTAAACTGATGAAAGAATGCAGAGTGTGTACAGAGAAAATGACACAAAGTGGCAGAGAAAAGACAGTAGAAGAGACCAAGGTGCTCTACAGAAAGTACATAGTCACCCAAGACAAGAGAATTTTAAGGAGAGGGGGACACTCAACACATTGAGAATTCAAGCAAACCCCTTTTCTAACACTTAGTGGAAGTGCTAACAGGTTAGAGCAATAAGTCAGAATGTGTGCTGCTAAGGGGAGGGTGCATGGTGGAAAGCAAGCACCTCTGCCTGCCTGTTGTTACTCACTGGCTTGAAAGAAAGCAGGGAAAAGATTTGTGGTACAGTGAGCTCTCTCTCGAGCTTGTAGTTCTTTGTTGTATGTATTGGGGAGGAGGAATTTATTCTAACATACACTGCAGTGATCAAGACACCCTCAGGGCATGGTTGGTCACATGGAACAGCTCTACGGTCATGCCCTAGGAGTCTTGCAGTCCATTTTCCATGGGCACAAGGAAGGCATGAGCAGTAGGCTGCTTTTGCCTGTAGGCCATGCTGCCATTACACAAATGTGTAAAGTCTGGGTTTGACTAGCGTGGCTTGAGGTAATAACCAAGGAGAATTGTAAGGAGAAAGGATAAACATTTTAAAATGTACATTTTTGGTTTGTAATGGCATTACCTCATTAGTGCTCCCAAGGAACGTATAACATCCATATTAATTCAGTAGAGAAATTTGTGGGCAGCCAATACTGGAAGCAGATCTGCTATAGTCTATAGAGCAGGGGAAGATCCAAGTAGGGATAGAGACAACACAAAATTTTCTAGAAAAAAATAAACATTAAAATCATTTATAAAATTCCCTTTGTATCCAGATTTACTTTTTTCTATGTCCTTAAAGCTAAAAACATTTTATTATCTATCTGCCTTAATTTTAGAAAGATCAGATTCAAATCCATGTCTGATTATTTAGTGATACGAACCAACACCTGGAGTTCTACTCAAGCTAATTAATACTTCCCATTTTTATATTGGATAGCAGAATTCTACTTTTTAAAGAAAATTTATGACTTTTCATTCTTTGTTCACTATTGAGATTAGTAATCTATACCCATACATTATAAAATTTTTTATTATAAAACTTACATATTATCTTGGGGAACAGATTAATTGAAAACACTGTTAAAGACAATTTCCAGCCTGAGTGTGTGTTAGGTACATACACACAGACACAGAGCTGCCATTCTTTTTCCTTTATATTGGTACATTAGAGCTTCATGCAGTTAAACTTAGTGTCTTAAAGTTAGGACGACTAAAGCGTAGTGTTTTGTTCCTTCTCAAAGTTTATTTTGGAGGTTGGTCAGTTGGCTCGGTGGTTAAAGGTGCCTGCTGCCCTTAGTTTAACGCCAGAACCCTCACAGTAGAGAGAACCAATTCTTGCCACTTGTTCTCTGACTGCCAAATAATGTGGCATACTGTGGCACATGCACCCCACCACCACACACAATAAATAAATAAAAACATACTAATTTTATAAGGTTCATGTTTGAAATAATTTAAAACTTAAAAGAAATAAACTCATTTTCTGCATGTATTTGAAGTTTCTTTAGTTTGTTCAATTTCTATCATTTTTGTGAAGATAAGTAAAATAAATATATATGTGTTCTCTAGAAATCTTTAAACTAAAATATGTTTAAAGGGCTGAGAATGTAGCTCAATCTCCTGTTAGTATACAGAAATGTCCTTACCAAAGTAAATAAATTTAGAACTTAGAATACTTAAAGGGACATTTATTACAATGTTTATTTAGATTTCTTGTAAACATTTTACTTTAGATTTTTTGTTCAGGAGTATTTATCTTCTGAAAAATCATATATATATTCGGTTTTTGTTGTTGTTGTTGTTGTTGTTGTTGTTGTTAAAGAATATGACAGTTTAGCCGGACCTGATGGCAAATGCATTTAACCCCAGCATGCCTCTGGATACAGAGGCAGGCAGGTCTCCGAGTTTGAGGCCAGCCTCGTCTACAGAACAAGTCCCAAGACAGCCAGAGATACAGAGAGAAACCCAGTCTTGAAAAACAAAGGGCTGGAGAGATGGCTCAGTGATTAAGAGCACTGACTGCTCTTCCAGAAGTTCTGGGTTCAATTCCCAGCAACCACATGGTGGCTCACAACCCTCTGTAATGAGATCTGATGCCCTTTTCTAGTGTGCATGAAAACAGCTACAGTGTACTCATGTACATAAAATAAATAAATCTTTAAGAAAATAAAAAGAAAAACAGGGAAACCAAAAATGACCAATTTAAAGTCTTTAAATTTTTTTTAACTGCATTGTTCCTGTTTTGGAGATCTTTTTTTATGTAATGAGATTGATTTGTTTCCAACAGTGTAAAATTCTTTGTAAAGCTTTTTTTTTAAATTTTTCTTGTAGTAAAATTTATATAATCTAAAACTTACCACTTTAACCTTTTTGAAAAAGAAAGATTTATTTATTTTTGTTTCACATGTATGAGTGTTGTCCACTTGTGTCTACCAAGTGCACACAAGAAACTAGAAGGAGGTGTCAGATCTGTGGAACTGGAGTTTCAGATAACTGAGCTCTCACATGGATGCTGGGAATTGAACTCAGGTCCTCTTGCAGAGAAACATGTGCTCTTAACCATCAAGCTCTCTTCGGCCTTTGGTTCTCACATGTGCTGTTCGGCTTGTTAAAGACTGTTCACACTGTCACACAGCATCATCTCTGCCTCACCATGACCATTTATTTCACCATCAGAAAGTGAAACTGCACCCTTAAAACCGCTCTCCATTCCCCCCTTCTCGGCCCTGACAGCTAACCTGCATTACACTCTGTGCATTTGAATTTGCGTGCTATAGGTTCTTCTGGTTTTTTTCACACAGGATGTGTCTTCCTAGTTCACCTATGTTGTATAACATTTATCAAAATTTCATTTCTTCCCCCTCCAATTTGGGTACTGTAATAAGAAATACATGGCATAAATTTTATTTTCCTAAGTGTTTTTGGGTTTCAGTCAGTTTGGTGGTTAAGTTCACACAGTTCTCATCAGTATTCCTCTCCAGAACTCTTTGTCTCTGTAATTTCACCTGCTGCTCCATTGTCCTATCCCTTTTATCCTTGAAAGCATTGTTCTACTGTCTGCCCCAGGTGTCTCACACAGATGGAAATAAATACTGTTTCACCTTTTGTGACTAGCTTATTTTTCTTGCAGAATTTCCTTCTGGCTCAGTGACCTTCTATTGGATGTATGTGCCCCATTTTGCTTATTCATTCATCTGGGTAGATACTTGAGATGCTTTGACATTTAGTGGTTATGAATAACAGTGCTATGAATATAAGAATGTAAATATTTATTAAGGAGACCTTACATTTCATTGTTTTTGAGTATACCCAAAAGGGAAATTGGTGGATAATATAGTAATTCTGTTTTTCTTTTTTTTAATAATTTTGAGAAACTACTATGCTGTTTTCTATGGTGGCTTAACCATTTTACATTCCCTCCATCAGTATGCAAAAGGTTCCAGTTTTTCTACAACCTCACCAGTATTTTTCATTTTGCTTGTATGGTTATAGCTGTCCTGGTGGTTGTGAGGTGGTTTGTCATGAGAGGTTTGATTTGAACTTTTCTAAAGGTGAGTGAGAGTTTGAACATCTTTCCTTATGCCTATTGGTTACTTACATGTCTTCTTTGGAGATATGTCTATTCATGTTCTTTACCCTTTTGAACTAGGTTACTAGGATGCCTCTCCATGTTCTGGGCATTAAGTCCAGAGTAAAAATGTGAAAATATCATCTCTCGTCCAGTAGGTGACATGTCTACTTTGGTATCTTCTGAGTCTGATGGTGTCTGGTATGTCACTTCTCTGCTTTCTGTTGCCGTTGCCGTTACTGTAATGTCTAAGAGATACGCCAAATCCAGAGTTGGGAACCTTTACTTCTCTTTTTGTCTAAGAGTTTAATAGTTTTAGGTCTTATGTTTAGGTCATAATTTTTTTTCACTTGTTTTTTGCATATGGTATTACATGATATGCACAAAGATATATGGTTTTCTAGCACCCTGTGTTGAAAACACTCATTTTCCCACTGAATAATATTTGTACACTTCTCAAACATCATTTGACCATGTATATGAGGCCGATTTCTGAACCTGTTATCTTATTCTATTAGTGTGCGTGGTTATCTTTATTCAGCACCACACTGCTTTCTATAGCTTCAAAGTATGTTCTGAAACCAGGAAGCAGGAGCCCTTCAGGTTTGCTTTAATTTTTTTAGTAATGAGGATCATTTGGGATTCTATGTGAAGTTCAGGATATACATACATTTATGTGTATGTATGTATGAAAGCCATCATTTGAAGTTTATAGAAACATGTTTATTATCTTTGGATTGCCTTGGGCTTTATTAGCATCCTACTAATATTAAATCTTCTAAACATGGCATATCTTTTCATTTATTTAAGTCTTTAATTTCATTTGGGAAATTTTTGTGTTTTTTTTTTTTTACTGTAGGATATTTTACCCCCTTAAATTAATTCCTGAATATTAAAATCTTCGTATTATTAAAATCTTCCCTGTAGTATTGCAAATAGAATTGTTTTCTTAATTTCCTAGTTGCTCATCGTTAGTGTATAAAGTTGCAATTTTTTGAGTGTTGGTCTTGTACTCCTTTTATTACTAAAATAATTCATTGTAATAATATTTTCTAACATGTGGAACCTGCAGGGTTTTTACATAGACTATAAGGCTATTTGTCAACAAAACATTTTACCTTTCCTCTGTAAATGCCCTCTTTACTTAACTTGTTAAAAAGCTATTTGATTCCAGATTGAGTAGGCGTGGCAAAAGGTAGGCATCTTTACCTTCTTTACACTCCAAGCTTTTGGTCTCTATCACTGAACGCTGTATTTGACATGGGCTTTTCCTGCTCGACCCTATTATTTTGAGATAGGTTTTACTCTTTTTGGTTTGTTGAGTTTTGTTTTGTTTTTTTAATCATGAAAAAGTAGTGAACTTTATGTCAAATGCTTTTTCTAATCAATTGAGATGATCTATTTTTTTAACTTTTATTGCATTATAATGAGAAAAGTTACATGATTTCAATTTATCTGAATTTGTTAACTTTTTTTTTTTTTTTTTTTTTTGGCTTTTCAAGACAGGATTTCTCTGTATAGCCCTGGCTGTCCTGGAACTCACTCTGTAGACTGTAGACTGGGGTGGCCTCGAACTCAGAAACCCACCTGCCTCTGCCTCCCAAGTGCTGGGATTAAAGGCGTGCACCACCACCGCCTAGAGAATTTGTTAACATTTAAAAACATATTTTACTCAATAAAAAGAAACAAGTAATTTAAAAACATATTTTAAGTAAATAGAATTAGATCACATTCTTGTTTCCCTTTTGTACCCCCAACTCCTCCCAGAGACCCCCCCCTTCAATACCTATAATATCTTTTTTGTCATATTCCTTAAAATTTATAAAATATTATAACAATAAAAATAAATATCATCAAAGTTTTTTGATATAAAACAACAATCAGTTTAAGTCTTATGTAGATGCTCGTCTACAGCAATAGTGAAAATACATTTTTCTCAATATAAATTTTAAATAACTCCAAAGATATTAACTGTAAATTTCAAAATAATACATCACTATTAGTATTTTCTTTCTTTTTTTTTTCTTTTTTTTTTAAAGATTTATTTATTTATTATATGTAAGTACACTGTAGCTGTCTTCAGAGGCACCAGAAGAAGGCATCAGATCTCATTACGGGTGGTTGTGAGCCACCATGTGGTTGCTGGGATTTGAACTCATGACCTTCCGAAGAGCAGTCGGTGCTCTTCCCCGCTGAGCCATCTCACCAGCCCTAGTATTTTCTTAAATGAACATAAATATATGAAGTCTTTTTGTTTGTTTGTTTTGTATTTAGTAGAGTTTAAAATCTTGGCTCTTACTGTGGTACAAGCCCAAAATAAGAACATATTTTAGACATTGGATTTCATTGTAATAAGGCTGTACTTCAATGACCCTCACATCACCAAAGGATTTTACCTCCATTGTAGCTAAGCTGAGAGTTGACAGTTCTGCTGCACCAAGAAATGAATTGTAGGCACAATTTTTAGATACAGACTTCCTGCTATGGTCAAAACTATTTGACTTGAGTGAGTGACTTTATTCTCAGCCCACAGAGAACAGGTTACATTCATTTAAGAAATGGTGTGTGTATTAAGATGGTCTATCCATAAAGTCATTCAACTGTTTCAATGAACAATAGTTCTGCTTGGAGGGTGGCCCAGACATTAGGTGTGGGTAAGAATCTGGTTCATTGGCTGTGATAATTTGGAAAAGTATTCATCTCAGAGAAAGAGTAACTTGTAAAGTCCTCTTCTTCAAATTTGATACAAGAGCTACAAATGTCAAGCAAAGCATTCACTCTCACTCTTTGTTGTTCTCTTTCATACATGCCACCTCCCAAGTTAATTGTCTATGTCTCCTTTGGGTACATAAATACTTTTGAAATATATAACCTGTTCTGAAAACCATAGTATAGTGTAAAAACATGAAATAAACAATACTACTAATAGAGAGGCTGAGATAGGAGAAGCAAGATTTCAAGACTCTTATGTTGTATACAGTAAGATACTGTCACAAACAAGCTGAAAATATATAGAGATTATACAATATTGGACCTATTTCTCCAATTACCAAATTAAAGAGACCATTGGATGACAATCAACAAATTTCTAATTCCTCATATTTTTGGATTTGTTGGTAATATTAATTTTCATATTAAGAAAAGGTAATTGTCACTTCCTGTTGTTTTTGTTGTAAGAGGTAGAATTAGGTTTGTGTGGATTTGTTGAAAGATTACCTTCTTGTTTCTTCTGGGGTGTAGTTTTGCTCCTTATGTTGATGTTTTCCATCTCTTATCCTTTGTAGGGCTGGACTTGTGGAAAGATATTGTGTAAATTTGGTTTTGTCATGGAATATCTTGGTTTCTCCATCTATAGTAATGGAGACTTTTGCTAGATATAGTAGCCTGGGCTGGCATTTGTGTTCTTGTAGGGTCTGTATGACATCTGCCCAGGAATCTTCTAGCTTTTATAGTCTCTGGTGAGAAGTCTGGTGTAATTCTGATAGGCCTGCCTTTATATGTTGCTTGACCTTTTTCCTTTACTGTTTTTAAAATTCTTTGTTTAGTGCATTTGGTGTTTTGATTATTAAGTGTCGGGAGGAATCTCTTTTCTGGTTCAGTCTATTTGGAGTTCTGTAGGTTTCTTGTATGTTCATGGGCATCTCTTTCTTTAGGTTAGGGAAGTTTCTTCTATAATTTTTTGAAGATATTTACTGGCTCATTACCTTGGGAGTCTTCACTCTCTTCTATACCTATTATCCTTAGGTTTGGTCTTCTCATTGTGTCCTGGATTTACTGGATGTTTTGGGTTCGGAGCTTTTTGCTTTTTGCATTTTCTTTGACTGTTGCGTCAATGTTTTCTATGGTGTCTTCTCCCCTGAGATTCTCTCTTCTAACTCTTGTATTCTGTTGGTGATGCTTGCATCTATGACTCCTGATTTCTTTCCTAGATTTTATATCACCAGAGTTGTCCCTCTTTCTGCTTTCTTTATTGTTTCTATTTCCATTTTTAGATTCTGGATGGTTTTGCTCATTTCCTTCACCTGTTTTATTGTGTTTTCCTGTAGTTCTTTAAGGGATTTTTGTGTTTCCTCTTTAAGGCCTTCTACCTATTTACCTGTGTTCTCCTATATTTCTTTGAGGGTGCTATTTATGTCTTTCTTAAAGTCTTGTATCATCACCATGAGAAGTGATTTTATATCTGAATCTTGCTTTTCCAGTGTAATGGTGTGTCCAGGACTTGCTATGGTGGGAGTATTGGGTTCTGATGATGCCAAGGAACCTTGGTTTGTGTTGTTTATTTTCTTACGGTTGTCCCCACAACCCCCCCCCCCACCCCACCATCTGGTTATCTCTAGTGCTACCTGTCCTTGCTAAATCTGACTGGAGCCTGTCCTTCCTGTGATCCAGGTTGTCTCAGAACTCCTCAGAGTCAAGCTGTCACTCTGATTCTGGGATCCTGTGATCCTGGGCTTGTTAGAGCTCCTGGGAGTGGAGCTTCCTCTGGGTGTTGAGAGATTGGCTGTGGAGCTTGCACAGGTCTGCTCAGGACACCAGCCCAGACAGACTGGCAAGATGATCTATTTTGAGAAGTATTTGTGTTATCTTTTTCATTCCTGTGATAAAATATCCATAAAAACAACTTTAAAAATGGAAGATTTATTCAGACCCATGATTACAGAATCTGTCATCATTTGGCTCTACCTGTGGGTTTGTCTTGAGGCAGGGCAACATGGGGGAGAAGACAGACATGGTTTCATCTCAACTTTGATGACAATATACACTCTTCCAAGCACACCCCAGTGAATGACTTCTACCATCAACCCCAGTGGTTGCCCCAATGATAAATTGACAGTGTGCTAATCCACTGGTGAGGTTAGAACACTTATGAAACAATTACTTTCCCAAAAGTCCACTGTACAATGTCCAGCCCTCTTATGCGTGCACCGTCCACAAACCATAGCTGAAGTTTCCCTTCATTCTGTGACTATGGTTTATTATACTGATGGAACTATCTTTGCATTGCAGGGACTCAGTTGTTAAGTTAAATTATTTTAATGCATTGCTGGATTCTATTGACTGGGATTTCATTGAGTACTTTACACCAGTATTCACAAAGTCTGCAGGGTTGTATTGTATGTGTCTTTTTCTGGCTTTGAGACCAAAATAATGGCTATATAGCAGAACAATGGACTGTTTTTACCTTTTCAATTTTCTGCAAAAGCTTGAGACTGATTAATATTAAATCTTTCTTTAGTAGAAATTAGTTGATCAATGTGACTAAAAATCCACCCAGAAGGTAATGCTAGCCCAGGAGGAATGGAGGGCTCACCATGGCAGAGTAAAGTTTTGTCCACTCTGCTTTATTTCCTGTTGTTTCTTTGGGTATGTATGTGGGAGTGGTGCTATATGCACACTTGTGGAAGTCAGAAGGGGACCTCAAGTGTCCTTAACTGAACGGTAAGCCATGCTGTAGTCAGCAAGCTCAAGCAAACCTGTCTCTGCCCTTGAAGCACTGGGGTTGCAGGTGCACATCTGGGCACAGAACAGTCTTTTATGTGCCTCATGGGGATTTGAACTCACTACCTTATGTTAGCACATTAAGTACTCTTACCAAGGCGTCACTGCGGAGCCACGTAAATATATGTCATCGTTGTCTTCTTCTCCCTCTTCTCCTTCTCCTTCTTCTCCTTCTTCAACTTCTTTTTCTTCCTCTTCCTCCTCCTCCTTCTTACCTCCTTTCTGTCTCTCTTCTCTTCTCTCTGTGTATCTCTCCTGTCTCTCTCTCTCTTTCTGTATATGTGTACGTGTGTGTGCGTGTATGTGTGTGTGTGTGTGCGTATGCGTGCGTGTGTGTGTGTGTGTGTGTGTGTGTGTGTGTGTGTGTATGAGTTGAATGTAGTTAATTGGGACTTCATTTATTTCAGGTCCTCCTTACTTTCAAGCTAACATATTAAATTTTTATAAATCCAGTGCACTTGAGAAAAAGGCATATTTTCCTTGTTCTTACTGGTTTCTATTTTCCCTCTTTCAAATTAAATGAGATTTGAAGCCAAACTAATACTACCAACATTTTTGAAAGAATTTTTATCTGTTAAGTCTTTGAAAAACACTTCCTTTGGTCACTTGTCTGTCTCCGGAGTGACAATAAATTTGCAATGATAAACATGGAGGGCAGAGGAGATTGATCAATGCCTGTGTCAACAGATCACACTGAACATCATTAATAAATATTTATATTCAATATATGTTAGTCACAAATACAATGTTTTGAATTTTAATTTTGTTTTATTTAGTGTGTGTGTTTGTGATTTTGTGTCTGAGTATGTGTGTTTATGCCGCCACATGTGTATGAAGGTTAGAGGACAACGTTTAGGAGTAAGTTAACTTCTGCTGTGGTTCCAAGTATTAAAGTCAAGTTGTAAGTCTTATAAGGGTGAACACTTTTACCTGCTAGGCCATCTCACTAACCTGTAAATAGAATATTTGTTAAAATATCAATAAAGATATATCCAGTTGGAAGATGAATAAAAGACAGCATATATTTTTACTCAAATAGTTCATTTATGAAAATTTCATTTTAAAAATAATTTTTTGTCTTACACATAAAAATCACCTTAATATGAATAAGAAAAAGTTCACATGAAATGCAGATTCTCATCTTCCAGTGCTATGGTTGAAGTAGTATTTGGAGTCAGGGTCACTAACTACCTGGCTGCCTGAAGTTAGCATTTGGATTTAGAATGTGGAAGTCCATGTTGAGGTTGTTTGTTGAGGTACCTGTTTTTGAATTCTGTTTGAGGTAGAACATTTTCTATATGAGTTTAGAAGTTCTAAGTCTTTAGGAAATTCTGCCTTCATTGATTATACTATTTTTTGAAAATTTTATAGTACATTTATTTGTTCTTGAGAAACATTTTAATTGTAATTATAGTTAGTACTTAAATTATATAATACAAAGAAAATTACCCAGTTTGTCTTCAAATTACTTAATTTATATTCATTGGCTCAGGTTCTCATTAATGCTAGATAAATACTCTTCCACAGATCCACCAGTTCTTATTTAATAATATCATAAACACATTTTAAGATTTGTGGAGATTGTCTTAGAGTTTTCATTGCTGTGAAAGACACCATGACCAGGGCAACTCTTAAAAGGACAACATTTAATTGGGGCTGGCTTACAGGTTCAGAAGTTCAGTCCATTGTCATCAAGGCAGAAACATGGCAGCATTCAGGCAGGCATGGTGCAGGAGAAGCCGAGAGGTCTACATCTTCATCTGCAGGCCTCTAAGAGAAGACTGGCTTCCAGGTAGCTAGGACAAGGGTCTTAAAGCCAATGGCCATGGTGACACACCTACTCCAACAAGGCCACACATCCTAATAGTGCCACTTCCTAGCCCACAGATATACCAACCATAACACTCACCTTTTCCAAGTGAACAGTTTAGGACATATTCTAGGTGGATGACAGGACTCAAGTGTGTGGTGGACCATTAAAGTACTTTATTTTACAGCCCATTTCCACATTCTCAGGAGTAAACAGTTTCTAGCCAATACTAGATACTAAGCAGTCTGTTCCCCATATCTTCTTTGTTTTAGAACTCACTGATAACTCTCACCTAAATACATTAGCATTTATTTATTATTTATTAACACTTATTTAGTGTCATGCTCATTTGCTCTTTTGTTACATGTTCTTGTTACTGTTTATTCATGTTCTAGGATTGTTTGTCTATTGACAGTTTTGCACCAACAACTGTTATCTTTGACCTATCCTTATCAAATTTGAGCACTTCATGGGCTGGAGAGATGGCTCAGTGGTCAAAAGCACTGCCTGCTCTTCCAGGGGTCCTGAGTTCAATTCCCAGCAACCATATGGTGGCTCAGAGCCATCTGTAATGGGATCTAAGTCCCTCTTCTGGCACACAGGTACACATACAGGTAGAGTAATGATATGCATAAAATAAAATAAAATAAAATAAATCTTTTAAAAAATTGAGTACTTCATTGTATTTCATTACTTCACTTTTCTTTAACAGAAAAAAAAATGTGTTCTTATAAAAATCATGTGTGTTTGTGTCTCTTGCATTTTCTTTCAGGAGTCCAAGAATGATTTTAGATCTATTGAGTATTAGCGTATTTTTTTTAACTATTTTATTGGATTCTTATATCTACCACCCTTCTGATCTTTATTCCACTCCAATCCCTTCCAACCATGCAGCACTAGATAGGACAGAAAGGTTAGAAGGGAAAGCTGGCATAGACCTCTTTAGACTACTTCCTGTTGATTGGGAACATTGAGTTTCTTGGAACAAGTCCAATCTTTGCCAGGCTATTCTAGTAGCAGGGGGAGCAGCAGGCACTTCAGGCCCTCTCGGGGCTCTCTCATATATACTACACCTATGGTTCCAGGGAAGGGGTGTGTGAACTCCACTGGGCAGACAAAACTGGAGGCATTAGGCCGTGAATGTAGCCTAAGATGGGGGCCCAAGCCCAGGTGAGAAAAGAGGCAAGCTGAGGTGGAGGAGGCAGGTGTTCCCAAATTCCCAGGCGTGTGGGATTGGAAGGTTGGAGGGTGTGGGGGGATCTCTGGCTTAGCTCAGGAGTGAATGCCTGGGAATCCAGAGGGGCCTTCTGTGTGTGGCTTTGTATGATTAAGGCTTCACCCCACAGTGGTTCTTGATGAGAGAGACAGTCCTTGCTTGTACATACTGTTTATTCATTATTCACCGTGGAAAATGGGTGCATATGATTTACTTGGGGCTGACCAGAGATTAAATACCTTTTATCTGAAGGAATGTCCAGGAAGAGAAGCTTATTGGATAAACCCTCTGTCCTGGCCCATCTATATACCTCATTGGCATGGAGAACTCTGTGCTATAAGACTAGCTGTCATAATCCTCATATGAGGTTGCTATCATCATGTGCTCCAGGACAGAAACCAGATCAGGAGCAGATGAAACACCTACTGGTCTCATGTATGAGAATACGGTTTGTAATCTTTTCAACCTTCCCAGTTTTTGTCTGGTGACACAGTTCCACTTGTCCCACATACACCCTTTCCAGAGTCCCCAGAATTAAAGTATATGAAGCTGGCAGAAGTCATGCCCCTGCTAGTGCATGAAGCAAACCAGACTCACCTGGTGTGAACCAGCTGCTTATCCCACACCTGGGACTAAACAAAAACATGTTCACATAACATAACTAGTTTGTTTTTTAATTTATTTTTTACACTCCATATTTTATTCACACCCATCCACCCTCTGACTGTTCCACATCCCATACCTCCTCCCCAGCCCCCTATCTCTGTGTGGATGTCCCTATCCCCCACCCCACCTGACCTCTAAACTCCCTGGGGCCTCCATTCTCTTGAGGGTTAAGTGCATCATCTTTGAATGAACACAGACCCAGCAGTCCTCTACTGTATGTGTGTTGGGAGCCTTATATCAGGTGGTGTATGCTGCCTGTTTGGTGGTCCAGTGTTTGAGAGATCTCAGGGGCTCAGATTAATTGAGACTGCTGGTCCTCCTACAGGATCGCCCTTCTCCTCACCTTCTTTCAGCCTTCCCTAATTCAACCACAGGGGTCAGCTGCTTCTGTCCATTGGTTGGGTGCGAATATCTGCATCTGACTCTTTCAGAAACTTAAATTCTCACTATAGTCAAATAGTCAACACCAATATCAGAGCCTAAGCTGCTTCTAGTTTCATGAAGAATCTCATGGCTGTACTCGCGCTGCCACCCATGTCCATGAAGACAGGTAAGTAACTGCAACCTTAGCTTGCCCATCCTATGTGGGCATTCAAAACTCTGCAGGGCTGTTGACTACAGGTTGAGAGACATCCACGATTCTTCTCTAGTCTCTGCACACACACACACATACACACACTCACACACACACATAAACATAGAAGCATACATACAGACTGTGAAAATTTCAAGAACAGTAAATCATCTTAAGAAAGGAAGTATAGGGCTGGAGAGATGGCTCAGTGGTTAAGAGCACTGACTTCAATTCCCAGCAACCACATGGTGGCTCACAACCATCTGTAATGGGGATCCGATGTACTCTTCTAGTGTGTCTGGAGACAGCTACAGTGTACTCACATACATTAAATAAATAAATAAATCTTTAAAAAAAAAAAAAAAAAGAAAGGAAGGAAGTATAGAGCCAGGTGGTGTTTCACACCTTTAATCCCAGCACGTGGGAGGCAAAGGCAGGCAGATCTGAGTTCTAGGCCAGCCTGGTCTACAGAGTGAGTTTCAGCATAGCCCAGGCTATACAGAAAAACCCTGTCACGAAAAACAAAAAGGGGGCGGGGTTGTGGAGAGGAAGAAGAGGGAAGGAAAGAAAGGGAGGAAGGAAGGAGGAGTGAAAGAAATTGGGAGGAAAGGAAAAGGGAGGGGAAGGAAGGGAAGGGTAGGGAAATAACAGAACACATTAAGTGCAGTTGAACGTGTTGGAATTATTGGCTCAGGAGCCTGACTTCTGAACTGGTTTTCTCCTCCCTACTGATGTTGTGACTTTAAGTGTCCCTGTCAGTTTTTCTAACTTTACTTGGTGATTGAATTGCGATAAGCTTGTTTTCCTCCTATTTTCTTAAAGAACACTTATTAAACACCTTTTTTCAAATAGTGTTTTTATATGCTTCTACTTCAGTAAAGGTCTCAGTTGATGAATATCTCTTTTCTCTATTGTATCATTTGAATATTTAAGTTTTCTTTTTCCTCAAAGATCAGAGGTTGTCCTTTTTGTGTTCCCGAGATTATTTTTGTCAATATAAAGTGGCCTTCAATATCTTCACTGAATCTCCCGAAGGCCTGCCAAATGAATCTTTTTCATTACATCAGATACTGTTGAAACCTCTGTCTCATTAATTTCTTCATATATATTAATACTAAATATTAATGTTAATGGACTGTCATGGTTGAAGATGTACCTGTAATCACTGAGAATTTGGTACACTCATAATGCTGTGTAGATCTGACATAAAAATTTCATGATTGAGTAGTTTAGTGAAATGAGCAATGATGTTGGTTGTATCTAGAGTGTTTCTTTAAATGACTAGCTAAGTTTGAAACTTCTGTGAATATTTACCAGAATATACAGTTAGCTTTGTTTCTGAGAGTTTTAACTTAGAGGCTCATCAATGTGACTCACCTTTCTTTCTTTCTTTCTTTCTTTCTTTCTTTCTTTCTTTCTTTCTTTCTTTTTTTATGTACATGAATATACTGTAGCTATCTTCAGACACACCAGAATTGGATCCCATTACAGATGGTTATGAGCCACCATGTGGTTGATGGGATTTGAACTCAGGACCTTAAGAAGAGCAGTAGGTGCTCTTAACTGCTGCTGAGCCATCTCTCCAGCCCATGATTCACATTTTAAGTCATTGATAAACATGTATGTTTTTAGTTGCCTCAGGATAGATTTCGGTAGACTGACATGTTGTCTTCCTCATTCCAGTAAGAGCAAACTTCCACTCTGAAGCAGACAGACATCCAGAACCCATGTGACAGATCTGTTGCTTTCTCTGACATGCTGTCTTACCAGAACCTCAACTTCATTTGATAGATTCACACCTTTCTAACCTGGGTCATTTCTGTCAGATTTAGAGATGTAGTAATAGGACTAACAGGGAGTTTAAGTCAAAATAAGCTTAGTTATATAAACCATAATCTAAACTTAATCTGAAAAGGAAATTCCAGTTCTCAACGTGGCACACAGCTTGGATTTTTAATTTTGTTTGTTTTGGTTATTGGCAAAATGTCATATAATCTAGTGTTATCTTGTGAGCTTTGCTATTTGGAACAAATTCTGTTTTGTCTCTATAATTACTTAGAATTTGTTTTTTTCAAACTGCTATTGCTTTTGTTTCTTTTTCAATAGCAGTAAAGATCTGGTCTACAATAATTTTGTATTTTTGGCAAAGTATGGCAGAAAATATCAACCTGTTGCTTAGAAAGGAAAATGGCTTTTTAGTAGCCAGTCTGACTTAGAGCTCCTGCCTGAGAACACTGGTTGGATGAAGCATGGCTGAGTGTGCTTCGCCTTCGGGTGGTAGTGTGGATGTGAATGTTAAGTACCTGGCAGTGCCTGTGTGCAGGTTAAAGACAGAACCAACAACCAGCTATATATTAGATTTTATGTTTTGCAGTGTAAAAGTGTACAGGTATGATCTCTGCAAAGGTTGTCAGTGTAATCATCTGTTTTGTACTCCATAGATCTAAAAGATGCTTTCTGGTAAGTGTACTAGGTCAGAGATACTTTTTTTCCTCTCATTTATGAACTTCTGGGAATAAAAGCATAATAATATGGAAGTAGATAAAGATTGCCTTTCATAGGTTGTCAGCTTAGGCATTTTCTAACCCATTTTTAAATCAGGAAGTCTTTGATCTTTATCATACGACCTTCCCATCAACATGTCTTTTTGTTATTGTTTTCTAGGATTACAGTGTTACAAAGGATAGTTGGAATTCTGGTCTCAAAATTTTGTACCTTTCACTCTCACTTTAAAGTGGGGAAAAACCAAGTGATTCTATGTACAGATCTTATCTTTTTACATCATTCTAGCTATATGTTGTCTAGAAAACTGTAATAGCTGTTAAATTCTGTTTAATTCTAGAGTTTTGATATTGGATGTTGTAGTTTTTATAGTTTTATGTGCTAAGTGGTATGTGTATATGTATGTTTGATTGTAATTTGGTAAATTTGATCCATTTTTTTGAATTGATACTAATTTTCTTTTTGATTAACAAGAACTCATAAACACTAACAATATCAAATTTGTTGTGTATGGTAAATGTTTTTTAATTTTTATTTTATAAGAAGGAGTCGAAAATTGAACTAGAAAGTGGTTGGCTGCCCACATAGCACCATGCCACTGTTGCCTCCATTGGCATAAATTACCATGCTGGGCATTGTTGCCGTTCTTGGGATTCACAGCTGGTGATGACCACATAGCACCATCTAGTACTTTGGGAGCTAGCCAGAGGGAGGAATCTTCCTGGTCAGTACTAACTTGGTTTCTCCATGTCCTCTAATCAGTGATTGTGGTGCCAACAGCAATAGGCATCTTATCAATTTCTAATGAGAAACCAAGAACAGTGACAGTAGTCAGGTTGTTCTGAAGGTCTCCAAGTTCCTCTGACCAACCACTGGAAGAGAACATTATGTACTTTGCATTGTGCTTTTTATTTGGCAACATAAATCTTCTGGGATACAACTCTAATTAAACTGAATATGTGTATATGCACAAACACACACACACACACACACACACACACACACACAAGGCTCCTAAAGTAGTAGGTTTTCATATGGCTTTTCCAAACATCCTTAGAGTTATTTCGTCCTGCCCTACCCTTCCTCTGCCTTACTTTTCCATTTCTTTACCCATTATTCTACATTTTTCCTTCATGTCATCTGTGTTCTACTATCCCTAGTCCCTCATGATCTTTCTTTCTCTTCTCTACTCACTAATGGTCCCCTTCTAGTTTGCTGGATTTTATAGATATTCCAGTTAAACACACAAATCTAAAGATTCAACTTTAGGAGTTTTCAGCTTTATGTCTGTGCATCTTTGATCTAGCTCTGTCTTGTTTTGCATTAAGTACTTATATGGTGTCCAAGGAGCTGTGGAGCCATGGGGTGAAGTGGAAACTTTAAGGGCTCTTTGGAAAGTCAGTGTGTTGGATGGCGTTTTGCTGAGGCAAACACATGAAGGAACATTTCGTTAAAGTAGACACAGGTGAAAGACTAAGGCAGACTCGTAAAGGAACGTTTCACTGAAGCAGACACAGGTGAGAGGATGCTCTGCTAAAGCAAGCACGTGAGGCCGGGCGGTGGTGGGGCACACTTTTAATCCTAGCACTTGGAGGCAGAGGCAGGCGGATTTCTGAGTTCGAGGCCAGCCTGGTCTACAGAGTCAGTTCCAGGACAGCCAGGGCTACACAGAGAAACCCTGTCTCGAAAACAAACAAACAAACAAAAAACAACAAAAAAAAACAAGCATGTGAAAGGACACGTGATGAAGGATTCTTTGCTAACAACACACACAGTTAGTCCACCCAACATTGCAAATTTGAGCTACAATTTTTGGGACTCCATAGAGAGAAACACACCAAAAAATTTCTGGTGGTGTGCTGCAGTTTCTTGCCACTTCTGGGGACTCCGGCTGATTAGCAGGGTGATATCAGCTAAGACCCTGCTAAGACCGATGCAAGAGTTGAGGCAAGACTCATGGAGAACATGCCATGTTTATAGGGTATAAATAGAACTCGACGGACAGGGACAGGGCTGAGCTCGGCTTCCTGGTACAGCCAGCTGTGCAAGGCTTGTAGGTCTCCCATTGAAAGGCACAGCCAGAACTTCTGGCATCCCTCTGGGTCCCTCCTGCTGACTTGTGCCAAGGCTGAGGCCTGGCTGTCTCTGGTAGGTACTGACACCACTGCTGACTCACGTTAGCTATCCTGACTCTACTAAGCTGAACTGTGAAGTGTTTGCGAGTGGATCAAGCTGCCACTGCTAACCTGTGACCTGAACTGCCGATTTCCATACATCACAGATGGGAGTTGCTCCAAACAACCTTCCCAAACAGGTCCACTCCCTCCATATTCTTTTTTTTTTTTTTTTTAACTACCTCTGGTGGGTGATGGAATACCAAGGAGGTTAAAGTGTTTAAGAACTATCACTAAAAATAGGTTTTGAAAAAATTAAAGTTATAATTGGGAGCAGCCTGGAGCAAGAGTGGAGTGTAGTCCTGTCCAAAGCCCAGAATTGGAAATCTGGTCCTGAGATCAGCAGGAGTAGGATCATTGCCTACCCCACCCCCTGCCCTGTCCCAGGCCTGCATGTTCCAGTGCACAGAGACCTGTGCCTTACCAGTGAACTTCAAATAGCCAAGTAGCTAGGCTAAAGTTCTTCTTCCCTTGTTAGTTTATGTCCAGTAGCACCTGTAACTCCTCCTTTTGCAAACCTATGCACCCTGACTCCAGCCAGTGATGCTCACTCACCTGGATAGTCCCTGCTTAAAGGTTTGAATAGCCTTTGTTCCTCCCCCTAAAATGAGCTGTCTCACTGAAGCCTGTTCCCTACGGCTGTTCTCACGCTCACTTGCCACCTGAGTTCTCCACCTTGCTTCCCTATTAGGATCCAGTATTTGTGGTGGTGGGTGGGTCATACCATATGGGCAAGGAAGCAGAGCCTGAACAGCAGACTTACATGGGCATTTAGCCATATTTTCCAAATTGTTTACTACTTGTACTATATATTATTTGCTGAATAATCTAATTTGTAATTATAGATTTAAAATACTATTTTTGTCATGTGCTCAGTTTTCTTTTGAGATTATGTCTATTTTTAACTTGATTCTGCTTAATTTCCCAGTTGCAGTGTCTAATGTTGTAGAATTTTGTCCGAGTTCTCATCATTCTTTGCACCGATCCTTAGAGATGAATTGTAAAGCAGTCCTGGTGCAGTTTTTGCTGAGATCACAGTGAACTTTCATGGATGTTTCTGACTACCCTTTAGTGCTGGTCTTAGTGATTAGTGTGAAGTTTCACAGTCCTCATTCCAGAGCAGCTTTTCATTTTACCTGTCCTTCTACTTTGTGTCACAACAGCCCTGTAACGTATGCGAGCAGTTGTATTTGAAGCCTGTTGTGCGTTTCTATCCTGCAACTTTGTCTTCTCCAAACACTGCTCCCTATGTAAACAGTGTCCTGCCGCTAACCCTCCACTTGGGTCTGTGGGTTTTAGTGTTTTTTCAATTTTACCTAATTGGGTATAATGCCCTTTTAATGTTTAGTTTCTCTGAACAAACAAACATCCCCCTCCACTGCAGTTCAAGTTCTGTTTAAAAGTTAGTTTGGCAGATATCTCTATTTTCACTATCCATTTTCCTACCACATCCTTTGAAAGCTAGATCTTAAATCTTTCTAGTAAGAAAGTTTTATTTTATTTTTTCATTATGATAAAACACATATGGCATAAATTTACATCATTTAATAGGACCTCATGTGAATAGAATTAGCTACTAGTTACCCTTTTGTGTTTTTGTGTTTTAAGTGATATAGAATGAAAGTTTTCAAAGTTTGCTCAAGTTGTCACATTCTGAGAATTACATTCTTTTTTAATTAGCTATTTGTTTCCGTTAATTGTGGTACAATATCCAAAATGTAGAATATCAACATAAAAATTTGCCATTATAATGATGAGTGCTTTTCTATTGTTGAACAACTGTTACCCATCCATTCCAGAATGTTCTACTAATAAAATAATAATAATAATGATAATAACTCTTGTGTTCCTCTCATCTCAATCACTAGTAACTATTTGCTACTTTCTGTCTCAAATTTGCATAGAATAAAGAGTACATATAAATGGGATCATTCAATATGTGTCTTATAGTATCTTTACTCTCATTTAGCATAATGTCTTCAAGGTTTACCCATGTTGTGACATGTATTTGAACTTTATTTCTTTTTATGCTTAGGTAATAATCGACAGTACATAGTCAATAATAGTACATACCATATTTTGCTTATACATTCCACCACTTGAGTTGTGTTTCCCATCTGGCTGTCATGAGCTGTGGACATTACAGTACAAAGATCTGATTAAATTTCTGCTTTCTCCTGAGGGATGGCCATTTGTTAAGTCTGTATTTAACATTTTGTAGAACTTTCTACATCAGTTGGCTTTCCACTCCCACTAGCAGTGCATGGCGACCACACATTCTGTGTGGCTCACTGCTTTCTAGTTTGTGATGCTGTTCTTTTTTAGTAGTAGCCGTTGTATTAGTGTGAAGCAGCATCTTTCTGGTTTTGGTAGGTTTTCCTAATGATTGATACTTGTGAATATCTTTTCATGTGCTTATTGGACACATCTGTATATCCTTTGAAAAATGTTAGCCAGGCAGTGGTGGCACACGCCTTTAATCCCAGCACTTGGGAGGCAGAGGCAGGCAGATTTCTGAGTTCAAGGCCAGCCTGGTTTACAGAGTGAGTTCCAGGAGAGCCAGGGCTCCACAGAGAAACCCTGTCTCGAAAAACCAAAAAAATAAAAAAATAAAAAAAAATAAAAAAATAAAAATGTTTAGGTCCTTTACACCTTTTTTGAGTTGGGTTCTTTTCTAGTTATTTGATACTTTCTTTACTTTTCTTTTCTTTCTTTTTTTGGTCTGATGCCTACAACTATCTCTGTCTCCTTCACTTTCTGTTGTCTGTACAATACTCCACATGTGACTCGGGGAGTGAAGCTTTCCCTGGGCTTTCTGTGTGCGTTCATTTCCACATGTGGGTTTAGGTCACAGAGGCTCCAGCTCCGTGCTTAGCGACTGTTGTTTCCTCACTGTGTGTCCTGGCTCCCCTGTCAGCCAGATTGGCCATACACAGTCTTTTTCTGGACTTTCCTCGATCTCAATGTCTGTCCTTAATCGTGAAATTGAGTCTTTCTACTTTTGTCTTCATTTCCACTTCATTTCCATGTTTATTTGGGCTATGCTGGTTGTCACAAAAAAAAAAAAATAATAACATTGTGGCTTTTAGGATCAGTTTGACAATTTCTCCAAAGAATTCATGTTAAATTACTGTGGCATTTATGTTGATTCAGTACACTGGCTTGGAGAAATATAGCAATTTTAACAATAGTAAAGCCTTTTAATCCATGAACAAGATGTTTGTCTGGTCATCTAGATATTTAATTTCTTCCTAGTTCTGCCATAGTTTTTATTCCATTAATTAATTAATATATTCACTTTACATCCTGATTTTAGCACTCCCCTTCTCCCAGTCCCTCCCTCACACAGTCCCTTCTCCCCTCTTTCCTCTCCCCTCCCCCTCACCTCTGAGAAGGGGGAGGTTCCCCTAGGTACCAACCTATCTCGTGTGCCTTAGTTTTTAGATATGTTTTGTCATATGTCATAGTTTTACTTTTTGTGATAAGGATCCATTCTACGCAATATTGCACTTTTTTAATTGGTTGATAAACACTTAGATGATTCCTACCATTTAGTTTTGTGGCTGACGCTGCTGTGTTGCTATAGAACTTTTGGAGCTCTCTGCTTTCAGGTCTTCTGGTGCCTTCCTAAAAAACTAGTTCCTCGATTGACTGTTTTTCCTTATGAAACTTGATGCGTTGTCACTAGGTGCATGTGTGTTTATGAAGGTTACACCATTCAGATGGATTGGCCCTTTATGTTTGACAAGTCCCCTTGTTATGCATAGTTCATTTTAAAAATTACTTATGTGCATTTGTGTATGAATGGCTATGCAGACCACAAGTGGGTATCAGATCCCCCAGAGCTGGAGTTACAGGTGGTTGTGAGCCACCTACTGTGGTGTTGAGACCTCAACTCCAGTCCTCTGGAAGAGCAGCAAGCACTATTAACGCCTTAGCTGTCTATTCATATGCACAGCTAGGTTTTTAAATCCATTTTTTTCTGATACTGGACTGGTATAGTCACTCCTGTTTTCTTGTTGTTACTATTTAGTCTAATTTGCTTTACTGCAGTGGCCTGGATCCAAACCTACAATACATCCATTGTGTACCTGAAAACAGAAAGTAAAAGGTTCAAAACAAGACATTTATCAAATAGCATTGAGAATAAAATTAATACCCAAAGTATGTAATAGTCTAAATAAACAAACTAACATGATCAACTACATGCTGTGCACAGCAGATACACTTCAGATAGACTTCAGATTATATTACTGAGATTCACCTCACTGCTCTACCAGTAATGCTCTTGAAGGTTTGTAGCAAGACTGCACTGAGCTGAATGTGCGTACCTCGTGGATTGAATGGAAAATGTGCTCCATGTATTTGAACTCTTGGTCTCAGTTGGCAATGTTCTTTGAGAAGGCTATAGACTTGATTAATATTAGGAGTTCATGGTAGTTAAAATTGAAATTTGGCTTTTTGTCTTCATCTTATAAACACAGATGGGCCCAAGATACATAAACACACACTGATGGCAGGTTCCTGTGTTCTTTATTGGTTTTTATCTCCCAACTAAAGTTTTTACATATACATACTCTTCTGAAGCAGAGTTTGAGTGACTTATGTAATGCCTAATATAAATATTGGTCCCTTTTTGTGAACACTCCACAGCCTCAGTAATAGTGTCAGGCCTTGGGACCTCCCCTTGATCTGGATCCCACTTTGGGCCTGTTGCTGGTCCTTCTTTTCCTCAGGCTCCTCTCCATTTCCATCCCTGTAATTCTTTCAGACAGGAACAATTATGGGTCAGAGATGTGACTGTGAGATTGCAACTCCATCCCTCATTTGATGTCTTCCTGCTGGAGGTGGGCTCTACAAGTTCCCTCTCCCTACTGTCGGGCATTTCATCTAAGGTCCCTCCCTTTGAGTCCTGAGAGTCTCTCACCTCCCAGGTCTCTGGTACATTGGGAGGGTCCTCCCAACCTCCTATCTCCCGAAGTTGCCTGTTTCCATTTTCCTTACTGGCCCTCAGGGCTTCAGTTCTTTTCCCTCACCCAATACCAGACCAGTTCCCCTCTCTCCCCCCATCCTGGAAGACCCATCAAGCAGGTGAAAGAGTCAGATGCAGATATTTGCACCCAACCAATAGACAGAAGCAGCCGACCCCTGTTGTTGTATTAGGTAAGACTAAAAGAAGCTGAGGAGAAGGGCGATCCTGTAGGAGGACCAGCAGTCTCAATAAATCTGGACCCCTGAGATCTCTCAAATTCTGGACCACCAAACAGGCAGCACACACCAGCTGATATGAGGCCCCCAACACACATACAGTAGAGGAGTTCCCGATCTGTGTTCATTCAGAGACGATGCACCTAACCCTCAAGAGACTGGAGGGCCCAGGGAGTTTGGAGGTCGGGGGGGGGGGGGGGGGGGACATCCCCAAGGTGGGGGGGGGGGGGGGGGGGGGGGAGGTATGTGTTGTGGAACAGTCAGAGGGTGGAGGGGTGGGGAATAAAATATGGAATGTAAAACAGTAAATTAATTCGTTTTTTAAAAAAAACTGTAGATAAACCTGGAAGACAGTATGTTATGTGAAACAAGCCAGTCACAAGATTACTAAATTAAAAAAATAATAAAAGTAAATATTGTTTAAAGTAGCAATAGGAGGAAAGTATGAGGAACAGTCAAATTTCAGTTTATGTAGATCATACTATTCAATTGGGCACACTTAGGCACTGAAGTCATTTGGGGCTGGTTAGCACAGATCCCTTTTCTGGCTCCCCAAGGACTTTTCCTAGTACCCGCTTTGTGTATATGGCCGGGTCTCCTCTGCTTGTCAATTTAGTAAGGAAACTTGGATTCATGTATTTTCCCAGACTTTTTCTCTATACAATTTTCTGAAATAAAGAAAAAGTAATTAAACATTACTTGTGAGTCCTGATAAGAATTTAGGAGATAACATTATTTTTGACTCAAGTAATTCTCATTCAGGTTGGGCAGTCTAATACCATTATTCTTATGGTTTCTTTTCAGTAATTTGATAGATCTCTTGATGAAGATGCTCTCTCTTTGTCAGGGGGAAAATCTGAGGCATTAAGAGGGGGCTTGGCACCTCTGTGGAATATATAGTGTCAAACTGAAACTTTGTATTTTTTCTTGTGTGCATGAGTCGGTATGTTTCAGTGTGTGTCTGTAGAGGGAACTTGGATATGTGTATGTGTGTTGAGACAGAAATCAGTATGGACGCCTTCCTCAATTGCTCATCACCTTATTTTTTGAGATAAGGTCTCTCCCTAAACCTGGAACTTACAGATTGGGTGAGACTGGCTGGCCCAGAAGCCCAGGAATCCTCCTGTCTCAGCCTCCCCAGCACAAGGTTGCTGCACTTGACTTTTTAGATGGATGCTAAGGATCTGAGCTTGGGTGGTCCTCATGCTTTTATAGCAAGAAAGCACTTTACTTTAGCCACTGTTCCCACCTAACCCTTGGCTTTTTGTATTCTAAGGTATTTTTGTTTGTTTTTTGCTGTGTTGCAATTGTAAATTCTTTGGTCATATAGGAGCTTAAATTATGGCAAATTTAAGGCAAATATGTGTTCATTTGTCTTCAAAAATAAACTTAGGATATTTTGCCTTACCTTCTATGCTGTCATATTGACGTTTTAAAAAGACTTTCAGACAAAAAAGGAAATGCAAAAAAAAAAAGGACAAGCCAATTTTAATACTAATTACTTTTTATAATTAAAAAAATCTTATTCTTGGTATGATGTTTTAAATAGAAATATTTTATCATTAGGTTGCTAAAGAGGGATGTAGAAGATGGAATGAGATTATTTCTGACATAGTCCGAATAATTTTTACTGATAATTTTGCCTGGTAACACACACACACACACACACACACACACACAAAACCCATTTATTCTGTTTTCCAGTGATATTTTTTGTTACAAGCTAGTGCCTAGCCCTGAGCCAGCTGTGTTCATTCACACACATAGCTGTCTCAGGTGTGATCTAGCCACATGACTGTCCTGTTAACTTTAATAGAGGTAGAAGTTTTCACTTCTGAAATTTATTGAATCTAAGATTTCACTCTAGATATAAAATACTATTTTAATGCTTATGCTTTAAAGCCTTAATAATAACAGCTCACCAGGCAGTGGTGGTGCCATACCTATAATCCCAGCACTTGGGAGGCAGAGGCAGGCGGATTTCTGAGTTTGAGGTCAGCCTGGTCTACAGAGTGAGTTCCAGGACAGCCAGGGCTACACAGAGAAACCCTGTCTCAAAAACCAATAGTAGTAGTAGTAGTAATAATAATAATAATAGTAATAATAATAATAATAATAATAATAGCAACAACAGCTCATATTTTCTACCCTGACCATTTTTCAGATTTAAAAAATAATAACAATACTAGCTTGATGATTTGGTTAATTTAAAAAATGTATGTAGTATATTATTTTAAAGCATAAATAGCAAGAGAATTAAAAATTTGTAGTGTCTGGATGACTTGATTGGTGCCACATCAGTTTTCTTATGTCTGATGAGACACAGAAAGCAGCTGGGGAGAATGCTTGTCACTGGTTTCCATAGTAACTCCTAAGCTGCTCTGGAACTCAGAGGCTGGAGCCACAGTAAAGGGTCTCATTAAAAGGGCAAAGGACATGAAGGGTTCAAGCATACACTTTTAATTAGTTGCCAAAGCCATGTAGAAATAGAGGAGGTGCCATGAGATAACACCACACTTTTGAGCTCAGAAGATGGAGAGGAGAGGAGTAGGGAGTGCTCACAGCGGGCCATTTCTTAATCACACTGTGGACATGAGGGTGCCCACTGATGGAAGGGAGGCCTAGCCTCTTACTGATGAAAATGCAGGGTTCGCTTGTCATTCCGATGTCACCACAGAACCATCATTTATTCAGAACAGTACCCTTTAGCCTTTCCTGGCAGGGACTGAACTGTCAAGGAAATAAAGCACCATCTTAGGGATCTAACAATGGTTGCGTGTGGTTTTGTTTTAAATGCAAATGAGACAGTTGCCCAAATTATTAACTGTTGAGGTATATTACATTTTCAATCAGTTTTCGGGCATATTAAATTTGAATGAGTTAAAATAATTTAGGAAAAGTAGACAGGAATGATTATTTTCTGTTAGAAAATTATGGTGGATAAAAGATTAATAACTCTTTTAAGAAAGAATTCTTCAAAGATTTTCTTTTGAGTTGCAATCTATAAAGAATCATCTTGTGTTGCATTGCAGTTCAACACATTATTTCTTCCTGTTGCTATAGAAACTAATTCTGGTGCAGCTGTGATTGCTAATCAAAATTCTAACATTTTCCAACCTTCCCCCCCCCCCAGTTCTTCATTTTATTTTTAGTTACAAAATAATAAATTTCAATGCTGAGTTCAGTGGTCAAACAATGCAAAGATCTTATAAAATTTGAACCCTTTTTGAAAATACAGAGATATTCTTATTGTATAATTTTTTATGAATAAGAAGGAAACAAAGCCTTTTGCTGAATATCAAAGATCTATAATTGCTGTATTACACCAACATTGTGAGGCACTTAGCTGCTTCATAACCCTAAATTGCTACTGTTTCAACATCTATTTCTGAGATGTCTGGGTACTTGGTATTATAAAAATAAAGAAAAACAATCCTCAGAATGTCTGAAGTCTTTTAGTATAAAATGTAAATGGAACTTCATTGTTTCATCCTCACAGCATTGAGATCGCATCATTCATTAATTTAGTGAACAGGAACTAATTTGTTGCTCTCGTTTTTGCCTTTATCAGTGTGTACCCTCCAACAGGCCACACTGTTGATTTCATCCAGTATAAAACCTAAGTGTATTTCACAGGGCAGAACAGTCATGCTTTTTTCCTAAGAACATCGTTTTTCATTTTATGTAGTAACAAGCATAAAATTTTATAATTTATTTATAGGAAAAAAATCTGTCTATGAACACACACTCACCCAAACACATGCTCAGTAGAGCTTAACGTGAGTCTGTAGTTAGTCTTCGGTATGTTTTATAATATCAGTTACAATGTGAACTTGCATTTTCAGTCATTTGCCAGATTTTTATTTTCTGATTTAGATCAAGTAAAATTTAATTTTATTAAAGCAAAGTATTAATTGACTTTTTTGGGGAACTCAGATGTGAAAAAAAAACTTTATTTCAGTAAAAAATGCATGGCAAGAGTAATAGATATAATTAAATAATGTTATTTTATTAATTCTTTTACCTTCCGTTTATTATTTGTATGCCTGAAAGGTATTGGAATTCATTCCTTAAGCCTGAGAATAATAATAGAAGTTAATAATAATAATAATAATAATAATAATAATAGTTATTACTGTTCTCATCATCATTATTGTTATTATCATTATTATTATTATTATTAAATGGAAATCTTTGTGATTTTGCCATGAACTTTTAATAATAATCTTGGTTATGATGAATATTGATTATGAGGTAGAGCCACACCAAAAGCTGCAAGATGCTCTGATAGATCCAGCAAGATGGCTTGGTAGATAGAAGTGTTGGCCAAGCAAACCTGACAACCCTACTGATCCCCAGAACCTAAAGTTGAAGGAGAGAACTGACTCCCAAAAGCTGTTTGCTGACCTTACTATGTGTGCCACAGTGTGCACATGTGGTTGACATCTCTTTGGCAGCTTTTACATTGTCTCTGTTTTATCTTGCATTGCTTACTAATGTTGGATAAAGTGTATACTACAGTTTTAAACATTTGTCTTAGACTGCTCATGGGTGACTGTTGTCTAAATTCTAGAAAACTTGTCAGAAGAAATTACCTCCATGAATCAGTACTCTCCTTGGTGCCCAAAGACTGAAGGCACTCAAAGTTTGCCTTTGATGTCCTTTTGGCATTTGAATCTTTATGTAAGTAGTGCCTACGTGATGGGTTCATTTTTCAATACCGTGTAGTGTTGCATTGTATATCATTTCCTTTCAGCTGGGTCTTCCCCTTGGGTAAACAATTTTTAAGTTTCATGATAGAAACATTGGTCTTACTTTATATTGCCCGAAACTATCACGTGTTAGATAATTTATCTGTTGAGACTCTGTGTTGTGAGAGTATTACGTAGTTTTCCTTCCTCAAACCCTGATACACACACACACACACACACACACACACACACACACACACGTGTGTGTGTGTGTGTGTGTGTGTGTAAAGAGGTTTTTGAGGTACAATTCTCATATCATGAGATTCACTCATTTAATATTTTCAGAGAATGGTACAATTGTTAGAGCATTCTTAGCACTCACTAGTAGTCATTCAAACGAAAGCACAGTTCTAGCAACTACTCTGTTTGATATCAGAACCATTACCCAGAACCATTACCATTTCTTCCTCTTCTTCACCTTTCCTATAGATGGAAAACACAGTAAGCAGCTTTTTGTGACATTTTCTGTGTGCTGGCTCTTGCCTCTTTTCTCTGTATGGCTTCTGTTATGACGATGCCTGCTTTCTGTTGTTATCTCATCATCTGATAGACATTTAGCTTCCTTCTACTTTTTGGTAGCCTAAAGTAAGCTGCTTGAATATGTGTATACCGAACATTATGTAGGTACATGTTTCCATGTATCATGAATATGAAATTGCTTGGCCATCAAAATGTCTTTGAAATATTAACAAGTCAGGCCACTTGTCAGGTGTTCTTATCCATAATGAGAGATTGTAGTTTAGGCACACCTTACCAGTCTGCTTTTGTACTCATTATTACAGACACAGTAGGTGTGAAGTGATATCTTTCCAAGACTTAGAAAAATTGTTTTGTTTTGGTTTTTGGTTTTTTTGTTTGTTTGTTTGGTTGGTTTTTGTCTTTTGGGAAAATTGTTTCTAAAAATAATTACACAGTGTGCTAAGTACTAGGGAATTAGGTACAAAATATTGACACAAAGGAAAAAAATTGTTAATGACCTCTGTGTCAGGACTGGAGCAGTAAAAACAAAAGTATAATTGTATCAAATACTGTATATGGTATCAGTGAAGTATGAAACTACACATCTGTTTCTGGGAGCTATAAACTCTCTGAAAAGGATGGCATAGTGGTGTTCAGATGCATGTGATTATGGAATTAGTACTAGAGGCAGGGGGACTCCTCGGATGTCAGCCTAGCCTAGGTTACATAGTAGGCTACAGTGTAAGGTTTCCATAACGATTTCTTCCAAATCAATAACGAGAAGTCATCAATTTGTCTTTAAAATGTGCAGGGTTTGGACAGATGCATCACCAGAGAAAACCTATGAATGGGCAATTAGCACAGAGAAGAAGCTCAAGCCATTAATCACCCAGGGAAGTGTACAGTCAAAACACTGAGGTCCCTTCACACCACAATCTGGAAGGAGTAAAACTTAACATACTGCCAGTGCCAGTGTTAAAGAAGAAAGGAAACAGGTGGCCCCTCCACATGTGGCTGGTTTGAAGGCAGAATGGTACAACCACTTGGGAAGTATTTAAATTGTGGGCTTCCTACAGTGGAATACTAGTCAATTAAAATATATAAGCTCTAAATAAATGCAACAATATAGTTGAATCGCAGAAGCAGCATTTATGAAGGGGAAAAAGTCAGATGCAGCTGTTCTGAGTGGTTCTGATTCTGTGACATTCTAGAAAAGGAATGGAAATATTGAAAAAAAAAATCACAAGTTGGCCTCGGGCTGGATTCATTAAAGACAAAGGAATGAATAGGAGCAGTCACATAGACTTGTTTTTTTGTTTTGTTTTGTTTTGTTTTTAATCTCAAATGTGGTAGTGATTACCCAATTGCAGGCATTTATTAAAATTCACTGAAGGAGCTGATTTTATTTTCTGTAAGTCAGTAAAGCATATTGTCTTGGTTGGGGTGTCTGTCACTGTGGTAAAACATCATGACCAAAAACACCTCGAGAAGGAAGGGGTTCACTGCAGCTTACAACTGTCAGGGCAGGAATTCAGAGCAAAAACCTGGAGATAGGCTCTGAAACAGGCCATGAAGAAGTACTGGCTCGTTCTCCATGACTTATTCGGCCATCCAGGACTGCCCGTCCAGGGGTAGCACTACTCACAGAGAGCTCCTATATCCAGTCATCAATAAAGAAAATCCCCTACAGGGTTATTGGCCATTTTTATGAAAGCATTTCTTTCAACTGATGTTTTCTTTCTCAGATGACTTTAACTTGTATCAAATCAACAACAAAGTAGCCAGCACACATATTTTAGAAGCACAGGATCTAACTCTTTGCCTTGCTTAGCTAGAAGTCACTGAAGGGAACTCTGAAGTCTGCTGTGTATTAACACCTGCCTCCTGGTGAGCCTTGGGCATTGTTTCACGTACCATGTGAGATAGGGTGCTGACCCCTGGTCCTCTTCACAGACTTCTAGGGTCCCCTTGAGTTTCCTGCCCATCAGTTTTATCCCAGCTCCTGAGCACAGCAATACTGTTGCCCTCCCAGATTCCAGGTATTGGGATGCCTATAACAAAGCTGGCTTATTCCCAGCTTGGTTCATGTTTCTTACTTTAAAAATATTTACTTTATATATTCTGTCTGGTTTTGCATTTTGATTCTTATTTTACATGTATGGGTGTTTTTGCCAGCATGTATATATCTGTGCACCACTCAGCATACCTGGTGCCCGCAGAGGCCAGGAGACAGCATCAGATCATCTGGAAATGGAGTTACAGATAGTTCTGTGCAGCTATGTGGAGGCTGAAACTCAAACCCGGGTCCTCTGCAACCAGTGCTTTTAACCACTGAGTGTTAACGTATCTTTTATTCGCCTGTAGTGATTGTCATTTTGGAGACTTACTGCTTCTGTCTGCTAACTCAGGCCTAGTCCTGCAAGCTTCTAGCCTCCATACAATATAATTTAGGCCTAGAATGTTTTCAGTATCTGAGATGTGCTGCTGAATAAGTCCACTATTTGTAGCTCTTTCTGAACTCTAGCTGGCTGGTTCAACTCAGCTGTTCTGACTCAACCTCCTCTCTAAGCTGACTGATTCAATCTGGCTTCTCTCTCAGCCTCTGACTGAATTGCTCTGCTAGGCCTCATACTGTGGTGATATGTTCTAATTTTCTGGCTCCTTCTCATTATCTGGCTTGTTCTGTTGTCACCTATGTCTAGCGTAGTTTCTCTTTGTAACCTGTCTCCGTAGAACTCTCCTGGTAAAACTGTACCCATCCCCTCTTTTTTCCCTCTGTGCTGCTCTCTTTCTCTGTTCTTGTGAGAGTTGGACATATTCTATTCTCTCAAATCGTTCTCTGTTTTGTCGGTTTGTTTGCCACTTAATTAGACATCACTTTCAAATGTGCATAGTTCCTTCTACAAACATTGTTTGCTTTTAAAGGTGTGTACTAAGGTCATGTCTGTATTCTAGCCAGAGGAATTAAAGGTGTGTGCTAAGGCTGAGCCACTCCACAACTAGAAACAGGTCTTTTTTTTTTTTTTCAGTAAATAACACAACCTCATGGTTCACAGAGTGATCAAATGTCCGACAACCACTGAACCATCTTTAAAGTCCCCATTTAATCCAGTTTTACGGTTGTGTATAGTTGGAAGGTGAATCAAGTATCATTTTCTTCTTGGACAAAAGTAGAAATTACTTAATGTTGTTAATCATTTATTATATGTTCTTTAGGATAAATTTGAGTTTTGAACATGAAGCTAAGTGATAAACGTACATATTGATATAATTGATAAAATTGAGTGCAAACACAATTATAATTTTCCAACAATCCTTTCTTAAATTCAAGGAAGAATTTGCTAGTTTCATTGTAGTTGAATAAAATAAAGAAATGATACTATTGATACTGAGTTGTGTTTGTATTATTTGAAGATATCAAAATGTACTTTTTAGTTTTACCTTGGATGTGTATGGATGTGTTGATTTGTGTGAGGGCAGGTGCATGTATGAGTGTGATTATGTGTGCATGTGGAAGCCTCAGGTGCAATCTTCTTTGCTTTTTGAGACAAGGTTTCTTACTAGACCTTATCAACTTGGTTGATCAACAAAGAGCTCGGGCTCCTCCAGTTTCTGTCTGTTCAATTCTGGGGCTACAGACATACATCACCATGCCAGACATTTTCAATGTGAGTTTTGAAAGTCAAACTCAGATCTTATGTTTGCACAGAAATCACTTTCTTTACTGGCTAAGCTGTCTCTTCAGCACAACCAGAGAGTTTTTAACTCAAAGATTTTTTTTTTCTTTTAGCTTAATTTTGTGAAGGTTTCTGAGGAATAACAAAGACCTCTCTATTTTGACTTCAGAAGTATTGTATGTTTACAATGATTCCATGAATTTTGTGGCAGTACGTTTGAAATACCTGCTCTGTATATTTAGAATTAGATCAGAACCAAGGACTGAGCTGATTGCTAACTCCTACATGGTGTTTATGAGGCCCTGAGTTTAAGTCCGTGTAGCACAGGAAGAATGAAAGAAGGGTTGTCTTTAGCGTTATAGCAGAAGTGTTTGCTTCCTTAGGTCATCTCTGAACAGCATTCCTTCAGTATTTCCTGAGGGAACTTCCTCAGTCACTTTTTCAGATTTATATTATCCAATGGATCCTTGCAAGTACCTCATTTCCTTCGATTCTATCTCAAGTCCAGGATCTGGTGCGAGCTGGGTATCTGCTCAACTCCTGAGTTACATCCAAAGCCTCTGTTTAACTAATCTTGCTATATTTTTCACATTTATTTTCGTAAGGAAATGTTTTAAATGATGATTTTCTTTTTATTTCTACCACATCAGTATATTGTTCCAATATGTTATAAGTAGAAGAATTCTTAAACTTTCTTTTTCTTTTTTTCCTAATTCTCCTTTCCAGTTTTCTCCCTAGTTCTTCCTCCTCGCTCCCACTGATTATGTATCATAATCTTAAAACAAACAAAACCAGTGCAAGTTCATGATCTTGGACCCAGAGACCTTATTGCCCATCCAGTCCTGTAAGAAGTAAGTTACCACAACCATCTTGTCTTGTGTTGAGCAAAGCACCTTAGTGGTTGTGTTCTCAGCTGTCTAGTAGGCTCTAGTAGCTATCAGGTAGACACGAGAGCGTCTGCTGGCACAGGCATTCGTGGTTAACGTGAGGTAGACACGAGAGCATCTGCTGGCACAGGCATTCGTGGTTAACGTGAGCAACCCAGCAATGTGTGCAGGTGATAACAAGGAAGTGGGGCTGTGGATGAAGCTCTTAGGAACGCTCAGTGTGTATACACTCGGGAAAATGGTCTATTGGATTTTTCAGAGATAACAACCAAGATGATTCTTGAAGGACAGAATCCTTCAAGTATAAATTCAATAATCCTTCAAATATAAAATTACCTGTGGGAGAGAGAAAGTTAAGGGTATTTGGGTGAGGGAGGGACCCACTGGTGTTTTTGCTGTGATTGTGCTGAGTCGTCTTAAATCCTAGAGAGCTGAGGTAAATAGCTAGAGTGGAGCTGCATTGCTAAGGCTTGTTTAGAGCACGTTTAAAAGTACTTAGGATGTTGTCCTGAATGTAATATATGGATATTTGACAGTTAAAAACCATCTCTACAGAGCTGTAGTACTGTGGAATCAAAACAGTATATTTTGCCTTTAGAACTTCAGGAAGATGAGGCGTCTTCTAGGCATATAATTAAGGACATGTTTCCTAATGTGGCATAGAATGAAATGAATATGTGGCCTTGGCCTTGTGGACATGATGAGCTAGCCAGATGTGCTAAACTGCACTTAGTCACTGGAAACCTTCTTCAAAATGCTTTTATGACACACAGTAAACAATCATAATAAGTTCTGTAATCCTGGATGCTGGAGCTTATGGAAGTTTGAATTAGATCCTGAGTAGTACATGATAATGTTCCCCAGGAGGTGCTCTTGACTGTGGATCACATGGCCAGGTTATGTACTGGAGTGGGAGAAGGGTCATGTTGAACTCAGTTGTTGAAATCCTTAGATGCTATTTCTGGGTCAGTAGAAAATTCAACAATAATACAGTTATCCATTAAAAACCAAAGCAGAGAAATAGAGGGAATGCAGGTGTTACGTAATTTAGAAACTTTCTATTCATCTTGCTCTATCTAGGTCAAATTTTAGAAGTCTTCCCATTTGTTGCACACTTGTGGTGTGAGCTGTTGGGCATGTAAATATTTTCAGGCCCTAAAGCTATTCCAAGAGACACCATTCTCTAGACTAGTCTTAACTCCAAACTCCTCCTGGTTCTTGTACTCAGCCAGACCCATAACAGATACTCAAGAAATGAAAACCACTCTTACTCTGGTTGAAGTTGAAAATCAAATGGATGGTTGCAGATTCTATCATTAAGATTTAATTTCTCTTATCTTTCAGGGCCACCTCAGAAAAGGGCTGTAATACCAGAACATTCTACATCCATTAGTGTTGGCATATATATCATTACCATGTTTTTTTTCTTACCCTCAGCTGGAAAATCATGATTATTCCTGCTGGGGCTGTGAGTGCAAAAAAGTGTTTGTTCCAGCACCCACTGCACCTGCTCTTAGTGACAAGATCAGCTGACACCCCCACCTTACACCTGAGTGAGCACATGCTGTCAACTTTGTACTACACATTCAGTCATGTTGCTGCCTTCTCTGTCTCTGTCCGATATTAACTCCTTACCCTATGCTCTTCCCCAGCAAAAGAAGCACTTTCCACTGTCCTTGCTGAAGGCAGGGTGGCTTATACTGTTTCAGAGATGAGGCAGCAAGTTGAAATTTTTTCTCACTCAAAAAGAAAGGAGTTGAGTAAGGAGAATTAGCTATTGCTGCCTCTGCTGCTACTCCTGCTCTTCCTCCTCCTCCTCCTTCTTTCTCTTCTTCCTCTCTCTTCTCCTTCCTCTTTTTCTTCTTTCTTCTCCAAGATAAAAATCACACTTTGTAGCCCTAGCTGGCCTGGAACTCATTATTATAGATCAGGCTGGCCTCAGACTCATGGAAATCCACCTGCCTCTGCCTACTGAGTGCTGGAATTAAAGGTTATGCCACCATGTCTGGTTATTAGCTTTTTTTAATGTGTGGAGGATGGTCTGAGTCGGGGATTATTTCAGACCATCAAGAAAATAAGCTAAATAAGGAGTTTTAAGACTGCACAAAAATAATCCAAACTATATTCTAGTAAAATTCATTCAAAGGTACAAAAAGTAAAAAGATAATTTTAAAACCGTAGTCTTTTACTGCAGTTCTGCTGTCAGGGTTCTCCAGTATTCTTGCTGTACTATACTGGTTGTCTAGGTTACAAAGGTCAAATATAGACTTACTACACTCTCCTCTCAGACATCAAGGCATATGTATCCTGCTTTGAACACTATTCAAAGCTAGCAGCTTCTTAGTTTCCTTTATGACTATACCAGAGTTGTATGTTCAGATATATAGTAATCCACTTTCATAATGGAGGGTAACATGAAGCTTGTGTATCCTCTGAAAACACAAATAAGGTTCAGCAAATCCTCTCTGACTGTGGGAGGAATACTCCATTGCATCTCTTTGACCGTGTGAATTTTACTGGCAAGCACATTGTTTCATAAGTTTTGGTGCTGAGTTCTGCCAGACACCATCCCTTGGCTCTCCTGCTCCTCTTATCTACTTGGCTGTCATAAACAGAGATGAGTGTGAGGTGTTCATGCGTTCAGGATCTCTGTGGAATGCAGGGTTGCATGGAGCAAGAAAATTCTCCCTGAAGCAGGACAGTAGAGGTATTTCTGGTGTTGCCGAGTGGAACAACCTGTTCCTTTTCGTTATCCCCATGTTGTTGTGAAAGAAAAGCACTTGCTAGCTAGTGCAGCATATCAGATGCCAGGGCCGTCTTAATTTGCTCAAGAAGGAGCTTCCATCTGGAGTGGCAACTGTAGTTGAAATCATCTTCTAATTAAGGTTATGATAATCTGCCGTGGCTCTTCTTTCCTTTTTTATTTTAATTTTTTGCAGCGCTTTTCAAATCTATTAGTTTTTGCAGTGGCAAAACTAGTGAGAGCATTTACTAAACATGCAATTCTCAAGTCTGTGTTTCTCTTTTGAGATGCCTTGCTGAAGAAAGGAAGCTTTGCTTGTTTGTAGCTAGCGGATCCTGAGCAAGTCTTGCCACTGCTGAGACACTGGAAGGTTGGAGTCCGTCAGGTGTTGAAAGAACACATGAACTCTGTGACTGCAAAAATAATACCAGTATAATTTGTTTTTAGACATTTGATGTTTTCTGGTATTATTAATTAGGAGATTGCTTTAAGATTTTACTTTTCAGTTGTCCTTTGCATGTGTGTAGAAATTGAATTGTGCCTTTTCACTTACTAATCTCCCATGCTGAGACCGTGTTGAACTTACTTTAGTATAACAAATCCTTCCTCCTTCCCCCCTGTCTTTCTCTTGTTTTGTTTTGTTTTTTTTGTTTTGTTTTGTTTTTGTTTTGGTTTGGTTTTTTTTGTCTTACGTCGTGATAGTTACCTGAAATTACTGGCAATTTTATTTCTTTCCATTCATTTTCTACCTTCTTGATCCTGCCTTATTGTACTGGCTAGAAAGGACCTGTGGTGTGTTGTTGAATAGAAGTAGAGTATAACAGATAATCTTGTGTCTGAGTATCAGAGGTACCTGAGCTCAGAGGTAAAGCTTTCAACCCTTCCCATCAAATATGACATTTGTTGTAGGACTTATCTATAGATGAGAGAGGGAATTTCTTAATTTCTCAGATTTTAGCATGAATGGGTAATGAATTTTACCAGGAATTTTTTTTAATATTACAGTTAACATACTATTTTTTTACTGTTAATTTTTTTGTGTACTAAATTTGCTTGATTAAATTTTGAATATTAAATTCACTTAGAACACAGCATTCCTACAACGTTAACCAAGTTGGTTTGATACAGTGCTGCCTATGTGGCTCTGGGTTTGCAGTACATATATTCTGAAAGCTTTTATGTCTACGTTTACAAGATGAATTAGCTAACATTTTGTTTTTCTTTGAGAGTTTTTTTTTTTAAGTCTCAGTGTCACATTATGCTGATGTAATAAAATAATTTAGGCAATCATCTGTCTTCAATGTTATCTGGAATGTATTCTGGAAGATTGGTAGGGTTTTGTTTTCCTTCAATGGTTAGTTCACTGGGAAAGCCATCTGAGCCTACAGTTTCTATTGGAGCTTTTAAAAATGCATTGTCTTTGTTATTGTTTTGTTGGGGTTTTTTATAGTTAGTGTTAGATCCTGTGGTTTTCCTTTGTCATCCTGGACCTATTTAAATCCCTGGTTAGTTATTTTGCAATGGCATTCTGCTTTCTGAGGTGTGTTTCTAATGTTTCCTCGGGTGCTACTATCTTCTTTACTGTAAAGAAGAGGCCATGCACCCATGTTCTTCCTCAGAGATCCTCTGATCACTCTCTCATATCTGTGTGGGCTCACCCTCTCCTCTCTCCTTTGATGAAACAATAATCCTTTACTGTAGGTATCTGCTTAGAAACTCCATTGTCCTGGGCGCAGGCTGATGGCAGCTGCCTGATACTACTTCCTGGCTTGCTCACCCTGCTTCCTTATAGCACCCAGGACCACAAGTGCAGGAGTGGTACCACTGTGAGCCGTTCCCCCTCTACATCAGTACTCAACCACGAGAATGCTCAACAGGCTTGCCCACAGACCAGTCTAATTGGAGTCTTTTCTTGATTAATGCTTCCTCTTTCAAAATGGCTCTAGCTTGTGTCAAGTTGCTATAAGCTAGCCAACACAGTACCTGTGTATTTTTTTCTTTAGTTCATATTTAAGTCCATAGTTGGCTCTAGCTTTTTTCCCTTCCCATACTGTAACTCCTTTATCTTTTAACAGTAAAAGACCTGGCCACATTTTCCTGGGAGCATCTGATCTTTTATCATCAGGCCGCACACAGGCTTTCTCCTCTGGCGTCATACATCTGTCTGGTTTACCTCCCACTTACAGATGGCCCTCAACATGAACTTGAGTGGGTGCTCACCACCTACCCTACAGATGCTAATGCAATTCAGCACCTGTGGTCGGGGCTCTTCCTTAGCTGAGCTGCCTTGTCTGTGTCTGTCCTGGGCAAGGTCATCTGTCAGTGCCTGTACACACCAGTGAACTCATGCAAGAACTGAGGCCCTGGCCGTGTCCCTTCCTAATATTGATAACTTACATTACCAGCTTTTCTTTTCTAACCACTCTGTTCTAGCACTGTATCAACATTACTTCTGTTTTTAATGAATCATGTTTTTTATTTGTTAGTTTTCTAATCTATACATGTTTTATAATTTATTTTTCTGCTTTTATTTTATGCCTTCTATTTTCAGATTAATTTATTGTTTTTGTTTTATTTTCTTGAAGTTCCCACACATTCTAGTAGATGCCCTTAAACCTGCAAAATTCTTGACTGCCAGTGGTATTATCTAATTTAACTCATTGGCAGATGAAGCTTGATATTTAGACGACAAGAAAGTACTGCTTACTGAGTTTAAGGTGTCTGTGGAGGCTGCATTGTAGCTCTATACAGAAAAGGAAGCTGCGGCGCTTACGTTGGTGTTTTTAACCTGTCTTCCTTAGTCATCAAAGGTTGGGGTAATGGTTCAGATACACAGGTTCTCCTGGGTGGTTTTATTTTTAATCGTTGTTTTTTGGTTGGTTGGTCGGTTGGTCGGTCGGTTTTGGGTTTCGCTTCTCCTCAGAGCTTTCTCATGCTTGTCACTTTTCAGTCACAAGGTGCCTACTGAACCTCAAGGAGATGCAGCTTCAGTGTCCCTCCTTTTATCAGGAAAAACAAACATTTTGGCACCCAGGGTGAAACCTTCTGCTTGAGCCCATGGCAGTCATGGCTGGTGCACTGCTGGGAGGACAGGGCTCCCTGTGTGGGCTGTGCCACACAGCGGGGTAAGGCCACTGGCCCATGCTGTCGGCTGCCACATGACTGTGATTACTAGCAGGTCCTCTCTAATTCGGCTTCAGCTGTATTGTTTTGATAACGTTTCGAAGTTAGTGTACTAGCTCAGTAGGTAAGATTCTTTATTTAAAATTGGAACTTTTAGTCAACTATGTAAATTCATGGTTTGGGGATTAATATTTTTTATTTGAATGAGGACTCTGGTATTTTTTTAAATGGGGACTTTAATTTTTATGTCAACTTTAAGGAGGAGCTATATTGAGTATTTGGACTGACCTCTATAGCAGTTTTATTTAAACTACCTTTTGTAGGAGCATTGTTTAACTTTAATATTCAACACTGAATTCTGGATCTATCTATATAACCTTATCTGCTTAAATTGTAAACTGATACCAGTATAGCTACAGCCCCATACAGTTCACTAGCTCTCCTATTTCATTTGTGTGTATTAATGGCAATGTGTACATATACCATAGCATCTAGACTTAATATAGTGTGGAGTGTTTAATAACCATTATTGTGAAGGTAGATAAGAATTAAGAGGGTTTAATTTCTTAGAAAAAATGGAAAAATGGTCATATTTTTAAAAACTATGTTTATTAGATCATAAAATGTATACTATATGTCAGTCCCTTATTCATTTTCATAGATATGTTTATTCTTCATTGAAGATAGAGGCAGATTATTAAAGCAAAAAAAAAATAAAAGACAATTTAAGTGAGGGCGAAAATGCAGCTTCATATCAGTTCTGGAAGTGGTAGTTCATCCTGTGGCCCACGACGAGTGGGGCATTCATAAAGACTTAGGTAGGGACTGAACATGGTTGATTTACAGTTCTAAAATCAAGTAGATGTGGAGAAATGCTAAGCTGAATGCTGATTAGAGTTTATCCCCATAACTGAGAAAGTCATGGAGTTCATTTGTTTTACCCACCATGCTTTATGACCCCTCAAAAGACCATCAAATATAAGGGAACTCATGAATTCCATATGGCATTGGGAATGCTTGGGGAGAGAGACTCTGTCAGAAGGCAGTTCTGATCAGGTTTCTTTGTATGGTTCATAACAATATATGGCATTTATTTTTCTTCATCTTATTGGGTGAGAGGAGAGTGGAAAGCTAAGGAAAGACTCTCTGCCTGGACTAAGGAAAGAGAAAACTCATTTAGGAATTTTAACTGTTTTTGCTATTGAGTGTTTATTTCACATTTTAAAGTTGTTTACAGTTACATGGACTGAAACTGATTAGAAACAATGACCGCACTCTTGTCGTTGTCAGGAAACTGCATTCAGAGAATGAGGAGGACACCTCCATTGGATGAGCTGCAGCCGCCGCCTTACCAAGACGACAGCGGTTCTCCTCACCTCTCATGCACACCCTCTGAAATCGGGGATGCCAAGTGTGAGATTTCCCGCTGCAGCAACAGCCCACGGTGTTCTTTCAACAAGTGCCCCAGTGAAGGAAGCACAGGTCACGAGGCTGAGAGCTATCACAATAAAGGATATGAAGATGATGTTCCTAGCGACAGCACAGCAGTCCTTAGCCCTGAAGTAAGCAATGCTCCGTAGTTGTCAGGGAGAGCTCTGAGGTTAAGAGCCTGCGCTTTCTCATGACAGTTTGTCTTATGGCGTCTCGTCCCTTATAGTTTCTCTTACCTTATCTAACAAACTTAAGATGCTATTGTAGCCTGTAGCCTGTATCCTGCTCTAGAGATGGGTAGACAAGGATCGCTGTTGTTTCTTAAATATTTTATATAGAACATTCTGGAATTATTTTCCTGTTTGTTCATGTTGAGGTTTCATGCTTTTTATTTCGAACCTTTTACTGTTAAGGGACACTGTAGAGTATTCTACAATCCTTTCAAATTAATCTTACTGTATTTTCATTTCTCTGGGATTTTTTTGGTTTTTTGTTTTCGTTGTTTTTTGTTTTTTTGTTGTTTTTTTGTTTTGTTTGTTTTTTGGTTTTTTTTGGAGACAGGGTTTCTCTGTGTAGCCTTGACTGTCCTGGAACTCACTCTGTAGACCAGGCTGGCCTCGAACTCAGAAACGCGCCTGCCTCTGTATTTTCATTTCATAGAGAACAAAAGGAACAAATCCTGGTTAGCTTCCCTGTTGGAATTCCATAATTTCCTAATTTTAGTGTAGCTGGCTGTTTTTGTTTCTTTTCTGGAATGAAAGTTTAAAAGTGGCAACGTAATAATTGTAGTTTCAAAAGGCTTTTTGTAATCCAAAAAGAATTTGTCTTATTCTTAGGATGAAGACTAAGGTAATCCAAAGCTTCAAATGTAGCTTTTTTTTTTTTTTAACAAGTTTTACATTTTGCAAGCTTGAACAGCTTTTCCCCCTGCCAACATTTTCACAATAATGTGATCTATGCTGGTAATCTGTGCTGTCTAAATAATGAAGGTAGTTTCCTACCTTCGTTAAGCTCTGGACAGAACTTCTTCAGTTTGGGATTTTTTTCCAAAAATTTCAAAAGCACTTTAAAGTTTCTAGTATCTTTAGAATTGACATATAGTATCTGATCTAGAAGAAAGTGAAGTTATTGAGCTTTATGTGCCACAGTGCCATCAGTTTCCTTGTGTGCTATCATGTAAACACAGTGACCCTGGACTATAACAGAGACCACAGTAGTGTCTGACTGGTCATCGTATTCACTGTTCATCTCTCTTCTTCAGGAAGTAAAAAATGCTAGTTTCAGAGAGAATCAGGCAGCTCTGTTCCACCTAGGTCCCTGTGAGTACAGAAAAGGAGCTAGTCAATAGCTACACTTTTGTTGACCTGAGCTGCTGTTTGAAGACTTCAGACACACTACCAGGCAGACCGTCCCAGAGGCCTCAATCAGCAGAATAAGGTGTGCACATTACAACCAGCTGCCTAAGTGTGTGCGCTCTGTGTGTGTATTTTCATCTACTTCAGAGAGTGGCCTACAAAGGTCTTTAGGTCTCCCTCTGTTCAGTTCATCAGCAGCTCTGTTGTAACCTGCTAGCAGGAACCAACATTGAGATTTGAAAAGGGCACCCACAGCTGGCAGCAAACACCTATTTATGGGACATAAAGGGACAAATAAATGTACCTACTCACCACTGAAACTTGCCAGTTAGAGAAACTTACTACCTGAGAAATAGGATTTTTTCCCCCTATATTTCATAAGTAGAACCATTGGGTGATAAAGCCTTGGCCCACAGTCAACATGGCATGGGCTTTGTGGAGCCAATGCTCACTTGCTCCATCACATAGTCTTTGTGGTCCATGAATCTTTGGCATATCTCATAGTTTGTTGCCTTAGGACTGATTCCTTATCTATAGGCAACCATAGCTGTGTGTATGTACATTTCAGAAGTTATAGACTTGCCGTGTTAATAACACTTTTTGGTTGTTTTCCACTCCTATCTTTTATAGCACCATCAAATACATTCATATATACACCATCATGTATACATCAAGTATACATTGGGTGGATGTGTAGATGTGAAGTTTTGATAGCCTAGGCTACTATAAAATTTCTACTTTTTCCAAGTTTATTTCATTTCTCTGTAATATTACCTATCATTCATCAGAGGATTCTTGTAACAAGTTGATCTGCTAGCTCTATGGAAGGCTTCCTGCAGCTAGTGGAATCCCAGTACTTTGAAAGTGAGGAATTTTTTTTTAGTGCCTCTATGAAGAATGGAAATAGTAGCTTTAGTGTATAAAGGTTCCACCTGCGTTTCTAAGAACTGTTAGGATGCGCCTTACGTCCAGGAATAGCTGTCTACAGTTAGGATGCGCCTTACGTCCAGGAATAGCTGTCTAGGACCTTGTAAACTTAGTTTTCTATAAATCTTTGTTGCCATGATGCGACTTTTAAAATACTAAATTAAAAAAAATACTAAATTGAAATAACAAAGATACATTGATAACCTATAACAATTATGAAATGAGTTTGTATCTCTAGACCCACTTAAAGCTGCCCATGGCAACTGTGTCCACAGCCCCATTGCTGAGAGCAGAGAAAGGAAGCATGCTGAGGCTTACTAGCTAGCCAGCTTGATCAAACCATGACAAGCTCCAGGCTCAATGGAGACCTCTCTCAAAGAGACAAAGTAGAAACTGACAGAGCAGGACGCCTAACATACTCTTCCTGCCTCTGTATATGTGTTAGTGTATCCCCAGATACATGTGCATACACCAAACACATACAACACAAAACAAACACACACAGAATACAGCAAACACATATAGCATACACCAAACACATACAACATTAAACATACATATACAGCACATAGCACAGACATACAGCCTATGGCAAACACATACTGCATACCCCAAACACATATAGCATATATGTACATACAAGGCAATTTAAAGAATGTCTTATAAAAATTTGTTCTTGTTTTCCATATATAATGCCAAGAACTGCATAAGACTTACAGTGTCAGAGACTCCTATCTTTTTGTTGTTTCTGGGTTAAAAAAGAGCCTTTTGAAAAAAGAAGAGGAAGAGGAGGAGGAGCAGAAATAGGGCTTAGCACATAGTGTGGACTTGACTGAAAAACACAGAAGTTTGTTTCTCTTTCATCACATTCTAGTTAAGCAGTGCTTTGCGTAAAGACCTCATTCAGGGCCCAGCTCCTTATGTGAATCTACCAATCCCTAGAGCACTGTCCTTGCCCTTTTGGTTGAAACTGAGCCCACACACTACCTGTGTGCCTGCTGTGGAGAGAATGGAAGGCTAGCACTCCCACTGCAGGATTGAGCTCGGTGTTTCCCATAGGAGCCCTGCTGCCTCCATCCTCTCGCTAAGCTGTACAATAAGCACATCCAAGAGAGGCTCTGGGTTGTAATGTACTCGCTGAGTGTATCCAAGCTTAGAAAGCTTGGGAATATTCTAACAATAATCCAAAATTTTTTTTAAAGATTTATTTATTCATTATATATAAGTACACTGAAGCTCTCTTCAGACACACACCAGAAGAGGGCATCAGATCCCATTAGAGATGGTTATGAGACATATGGTTGCTGGGATTTGAACTCAGGACCTCTGGAAGAGCAGTCAGTGCTCTTAACCACTGAGCCATCTCTCCAGCCCAATAATCCAAATTTTTTAAATGAAAATCATATATATTTTATTAAATACTTGAAGAGTCAAAGTGTGTAGCTTAAAGGCCAGAAACCTGCTTTAAGATTGTCAGTAACTAGATAAGACTCCCCAGATATTGCAGGTCCTGAGACTTGCAGGAATTTGAGACAATTGCTGATAAAATGGTCTTAGTTTATTACCATGGCATAATTAACATGTGCAGTCTTAGCCTTTGTTCAGTTTTTGGAATGTATATTTCACCATGTCATTGGCAATTAATGTGAGAAGAATACAACTGTTTTTAATTGTAGTTGAAAACTGAGATCACAGTCTATGACATGAAGTGTGACTGGATGCACACTATCTTGAGCCCTTTTCATTTCTATTCAGGTTTCCCCTTTCCACTGACTTTAAAGTCCTACTGCGTATATTCTATTTTAGATGAAAGCATCTTAGCCATCCCTGAAAATGGAGCCATATTTTTCCATAGCACCGAACTTTGCTTTTCTCTGCAGACTCCTCCCTCAGGATCAAAGACTATGACACTAATATGCACATTAAACTCTAATTTATACAGACACACATCAAATTTTCTCAAAACTGTGATAGTGAATATTAAGCTCTAAAGATCTCTTCATTGTGAAGTATTTTACCACTTAAGTTACTCTACCCTGTAAGCCTATAGTTCACTGACATTTATGCTTTCTTCATGATAGCAAATGAAAATTATTTTTATGTCATACTCTAAAAGAAATTGTCATTGATTTGCATACTAGATTAAGTAATAAGGTTAAAAACTAAAAATATTTAAATTTGCTTTTCTTAGGACATGTCAGCTCAAGGATCCTCCTCACAGCTTCCTAAACCTTTTGATCCAGAGCCAGAAGCTAAATATGGCACACTAGATGTGACTTTCGACTATGACTCTGAAAGACAGAAGCTTCTGGTAACCGTGACAGCTGTCACAGACATTCCAACATATAACAGGACAGGTGGCAACTCATGGCAGGTACACCTTGTTCTTCTACCTATAAAAAAACAGAGAGCCAAAACGAGCATCCAGAGAGGACCATGCCCTGTCTTCACAGAAACATTCAAATTTAACCACGTTGAATCCGAGATGATTGGAAACTACGCAGTTAGGTTTAGACTATATGGTGTCCATCGCATGAAGAAAGAAAAGATTGTGGGGGAAAAGATTTTTTATTTAACAAAGTTGAATCTTCAAGGGAAAATGTCGTTACCAGTGATACTGGAACCTTCGTACAATCCTTCTGTGAGTATCTCGTGAATGACCTGGATACATGACCACATGCCACAGGAGAAGTCTATGATCAACCCCACTGCTTCCCCAGCGCTATCATTTGCATAGTAACCAGATGCATTTACTTAAGCCCGTCTGTTCTATGAAAGTTGACCTTCAAGGTGGTTTCCTTTAGATGTTTTCTTTTCTCCTTCTAAGTTCTCGTGCAGGTCTTGTGCATTTGCTCCTGTTGACTACATCAGATGGTTTGCTGCGCGTCGTCCAGACTCACTACAGAAGTTACCCTTTCCTTCCAGGTTAAACCAGAGGACACAGACGGAGCTTTCTAACCAATTGTATAAAGTGTGCACTGCTGCCCAACACAAAATTATGTTTCTAGAACTGCCACAAATTTATTTTAGAAGTAAAAAGAAAGAGAAAAAAGCCTTTGTTACACTTTACATCCTTTTTGAGAAAAGACTAAAGTGTTTCTCAGTGAAAATTTATGACCTCAAGCTTTTTAATTTCTTCTGTATTATAATCACACATTATCTCTATATTTTTAACAAAATTCCCACGAGGCATTACAGATTTCAGGAGAGTAATGGCTACATTGTTTATTTAAACTGGGGAGATGCATTTTGTCACAAAGTTATTTGACTATGAGAAAATCTGTGACTTGGGTAAGTGTAAATTATGACATATTTATTTCTGTGTCATATTGGATAAGAAACATTTTATAATGTAAATATGCAGATTTTAGAATACATTTGAATTTTGAGTTAGAGGCCTGATATTTCACGGTTGTTTCTTAGCTTTGATTGTATGAGCCTAAGGCCTGGGCTATAGCCCGTTATATCATACCAGGCAGTGTCAGAACCTGCAGGCTTCCATTCATGGCACAGCCAGGTTACTTTAAACAGGCCCTTGCAGGATCTTTATAAGGCAACGATGGTAGTGAGTGTACAATGTCTTTTGGGGTTCAGTTTTATTGATAGAATTAACAAATTTAAATTTTTCAGAATAAGAAATTTTGCAGAAGTGCCTTTTAAAACATTTTTTATTGTTGAGGATTTCATACATGTATACTATAAAATATGATCATACTTCCCCCAAATCTCCCCTTGCCGCCCTCAGCATATCTCCACCCCAACTGCATCTTCTTATAACCCACTAAGTCCAGTTAGTGCTGCCTGTGTGTGCAGGCATCCATCCACTGGAGCGTGGGACTCCTACTACTGACCACATCCTCAAAAACAGTGATTCTTCCTTTCTCTCCCAGAAACTATCAGCTGCCAACAGCTCCTCAGTGAGGGGTGAGGCTTGGAGATCGATGATCTACCCAATCTATGCCAGAATTTTGGCTGGCTTGATCTTGTGCAGGTGAGGACTATAAAATACCATGAATGTGTGATGCAGAGCCACGCTGTGTCCGGGAGGAATGCTCCACAGCACTCTTCCCATCCTTCAGCGCCTACCGTGCTTCTGCCTCCTCTTCAGTGGTGCTGCCTGAGCCTTGGTGAAGGGCATTGTTACAGATGTCCCATTTGGATCTGAACACTCAAGTCTTTTACCATTCTCAACACTCTGACCAGTTGTGCTTCCCCCTTGACGACTGCCCAATGAAAAAATAAGCTTCCGTAGCCAAGGTTGAGAGCACCAAAGGCCTTTGTCCTCCCCAGACCTGAGATTTTTGTCCAGGATTACAGTATAAAATTCCAGGCATAATTCTCTCTTATGGAGCAGGCCTCAGATCCAATTAGAAAGTGATTATTTACCCCATGTGTTGGCCATTGTTACTGTGAAGAAACACCATTACCAACACAACTCTAACAAGAGAAAGAATTTAATTAGGGCTTGCAACAGTTTCAGAGATTTAGTCCATTATCATCATGGGGAACATGACAACATACAAGCAGACATGGTGCTGGAAAAGTAGCTGAAAGTTCTGTCTCCTGATCATCAGGCAGTGGAGAGACTGGACCTGTCATGGGCTTTTGAAACCTCAAATCTCATCCCCAGTGACATACTTCCTCCAAAGAGGCCACACCTACTCCAATGAGGCCACACCCACTAATCCTTCTCAAATAGTGCCACTTCTTGATGGTGAAGCATTCAAATATATGTATGGGCCTATATGTAAGGGCCTTATTCAGACCTTCATGTCAGTCACTATTGCATCAGTGGGTATGTCTTGCCAGCAAGGTCCAAAATGCAACATACATGGTCCAGTTCTGGGAAAGACCATTGAATGCATACACTACTCCCTCTTCTTCCTCCTCCTCTTCTTCCTCCTCTTCTTCCTCTTGTTCTTCCTTCTCTCCTTTTTCCTCCTCTTCCTCCTCCTTCCATTTCCACTTAATCTTTTAACCCCTGTGCCCCTTTCCTTTCATCTCACATGTATCAATCCTATTATTATTATTGTTGTTGTTGTTGTTGTTGTTGTTGTTGTTAAATTGTGAGATAGTTGGTTTCCATGTGGGTTTGCATATATCTGGGGGAGGGTTTTCCATCCCTTCTCTCTCCTGTGTTCCCCTATACTCCCACACCGCTCACTGCTTAAACCTTTCCCCTACAGTATTCTGCCTCTCTACTTTTGTATTACTCACAATCTACTATCTCCTTCTCTTAAAACACCCACAGGCTCCTTTCTAGTTTCTTGCTTCCACTTGCGCTCTTAAGTTAAACATACAAAACAGAAGATGTAAAGTTTAGTCCACATTTGAGGGAGAGCACACAGGGCTTGCCTTTCTCAGCTTGAGTGACCTCATTTGGTATAGTTTTTTTTTCCAGTTCTATGCATTTCTAACTTAATAATTTCATTTTTCTTTACAGTTGATTTGTACTCTACTGTGTACATGCCATTTTAAATGAGAGTGCTTTATAAAAGAAAAAAAAAGGAGGAACACTCAATGTTTTAAGGAGTATGTTCTTATAAAATGGAATATTCTGTTATTATTCCAGTTTTTAAGTTTTTTTCACTATTGCCAGGCAGTGGTGGCGCACGCCTTTAATCCCAGCACTTGGGAGGCAGAGGCAGATGGATTTCTGAGTTTGAGGCCAGCCTGGTCTACAGAGTGAGTTCCAAGGACAGCCAGGGCTACACAGAGAAACCCTGTCTCGAAAAAAAAA
>JADRCD010206141.1:0-28031 GCA_019843815.1 Montemys delectorum | reverse complement strand
TATAGTGTAAAAACATGAAATAAACAATACTACTAATAGAGAGGCTCAGATAGGAGAAGCAAGATTTCAAGACCCTTATGTGGTACACAGCAAGGCACTGTCACAAACAAGCTGAAAGTGTATATGGATTGTACAATATTGGACCTATTTCTCCAATTACCAAATTAGAGAGACCATTGGATGACAGTCAACAAATTTCTAATTCCTCATATTTTTGGATTTCAATAGATTAGGATATGTTGGTAATATTAATTTTCATATTAAGATATTAAAAAAAGCAATGTTACTACTTGTTGTTTTTGTTGTAAGAGGTGGAATTAGGTTTGTGTGGATTTGTTGAAAGATTACTTTCTTCTTCTAGGCTGTAGTTTTGCTCCTTATGTTGGTGTTTTCCATCTATTATCCTTTGTAGGGCTGGATGTGTGGAAAGATATTGTGTATATTTGGTTTTGTCATGGAATATCTTGTTTTCTCCATCTATGATAATTGAGAGTTTTGCTGGATATAGTAGCCTGGGCTGGCATTTGTGTTCTCTTAGAGGTCTGTATGACATCTGCCCAGGATCTTCTGGCTTTCATAGTCTCTGGGGAGAAGTCTGGTATAATTCTGATAGGCCTGCCTTTATATGTTACTTGACCTTTTTCCTTTACTGCTTTTAAAATTCTTTTCTTGTTTAGTGCATTTAGTGTTTTTATTATTATGTGACAGAAGGAACTTCTTTTCTGGTCCAGTCTATTTTGAGTTTTGTAGGCTTCTTGTATGTTCATGGGCATCTCTTTCTTTAGGTAAGTGAAGTTTTTTTCTATAATTTTGTTGAAGATATTTACTGGCCCGTTACCTTGGGAGTCTTCACTCTCTTCTATACCTATTATCCTTAGGTTTGGTCTTCTCATTGCATCCTGGATTTCCTGGATGTTTTGGGTTAGGAGCTTTTTGTTTTTTGCATTTTCTTTGACTGTTGTACCAGTGTTTTCTATGGTGTCTTCTGCCCTGAGATTCTCTCTTCTATCGTTTGCATCTACGACTCCTGATTTCTTTCCTAGGTTTTCTATCTGCAGGGTTGTCTCTCTTTCTGATTTCTTTATTCTTTCTGTTTCCATTTTTAGATTCTGGATGGTTTTGTTCATTTCCTTTGCCTGTTTGATTGTGTTTTCCTGTAGTTCTTTAAGGGATTTTTGTGTTTTCTCTTGAAGGGCTTCCTGTATTTCTTTGAGGGTGCTATTTATGTCTTTCTTAAAGTCCTGTATCATCATCATGAGAAGTGATTTTTTATCTGAATCTTGCTTTTCTGGTGTGATGGTGTGTCCAGGACTTGCTATGGTGGGAATATTGGGTTCTGATGATGCCAAGTAACCTTGGTTTGTGTTGCTTATCTTCTTACGCTTGCCTCCTGCCATCTGGTTATCTCTAGTGCTACCTACCCTTGCTAAATCTGACTGGTGCCTGCTCTTCCTGTGATCCTGATTGTGTCAGAACTCCTCAGAGTCAAGCTCTCTGTGATCCTGTGATTCTGGGATCCTGTGACCCTGGGCTTGTTAGAGCACCTAGGAGTGGAGCTTCCTCTGAGTGTTATGGGACTGACTGTGGACTTTGCACCCAAGATGTGCTCAGGGCACCAGCTGGCCCACACAGACTGGAAGCAACCCCAGAACATTTCCTCTTATTCTTCTCAGAGCACTTTCCTTTTCTTGCCATATAACTTTTAAGACTTAAGGTTGCTTTTTTTCTTTTTTATCTTTCTTTTCCTATTTTATGGTTTAAAGCAAAAGTTTTATTTTGATCTAAAGAAAGCTTTATAATGGGAAATTAATTATCCTATTCTGTTAGTTGTTTTATTTGTTTATTTGTTTGCTTGCTTGTTTTGTTTTGAGACAGGGTCTCATGTAGCCTTGAACCTGCTTTATAAGCTTAGTGGCCTTAAGCTTGTGGTCTTCCTGCCTTCACCTCCTGTGTGCTGTAGGTACCATCACTCTCAGCTTATGTCATGACTTAACAAAATTACTTTTGTTATGTTGGTTTTGGTAATCTACTTTTTAATTTAATGATTTAATCTAATCATTTCCCAGGTCATTAAATGCTACTTTATATATTTTTTGCACAGTTTACCCATCTCTATTATTAATGTTTGTTTTCTAGTGTAATGTATGATACTTTTTGTAATTGAATGTTTAGCCATGGTTTTGAGTTTTATTCTTTCAAATTTCAGAAATAGAATTGATAGTAAAAATGAATATTCATAATTAGTCTTTTTAAACCAGAGAGATGGCTTAATAAGTAACTGTACTTGCAGTCAAACCTGATGACCTTTGTTTAACTCCCTGATCCACATGATGGAAGGAGAACCTACTCCTGCAGTTTGTTTTCTGATTGCCACAGGAACACTAGAGCATACCCCTCCCCCGATGAATGAATGAGCAAACAAATATAATTTTAAAAATCACATGGCTTTAGACTGACAAGTTGACTCCAAGGGGAAAAGATCTGATAGGTACAGTGAGTGGTGAGAAGAACAGAACAAAATTTTCCAATTTAATCATGTAAATCTAAAAATTAGCTTTCTTTTTTCAGTCAGTGCTTGATTTGTGCTCTGGCCTTTTCTGACTTTTAACTTAAAGAACTATGACATTGATACAGAGAAATGGTAAAAGTATTGTGTTCCTTTTAGCAGTTTACCCTAGGTGCTTATGGTGAAACTGGAAATCGGTGTAGTCTAGAAAAAAATGCAGACACATTTGTGTAGAGCGGCCTGTGAGTCTGTAGGAACCCTGTCTACTCTTGAGTGTTTCAGTGTCAGCACTCTTACGGTACATTACGTGTTCTGGGTAAGATTCTCCTCAGGGTACACGGTGTTTATATTTGGCATTTAAGAACTTACATTGTATGTAGTTTTTTCTTTGAAAGTGTATTCATTAAAGTTAGTTTAATGGTAAACTTATGCTGAGAAAGTTGCTTGCTTTAAATTGCATAGCTTTAAAATGATTTTTGTGAGCTATCTGGATCCCAGAAGCATTTCTTTAAATCCTGTGTCTATCTTATTATATAGATATTTTTTCTGTAGTTTAGACTAACACTAACTACTCTTACCTACATTGTAGCACTCTCACGCAGCTCATTATATGTTGTTGCAAGTGTTCCTTAGTGCTTTGCTTCAGACTCTGCTATTTTGCTCACACTTTAGTGATTTTAAAATCATGAATTGCTTGTTATATAGGATTATCTGTAATAAGTATTAAGTTTTAAAGGGCTTTCCAAAATGATAGGTAAGTGCTAATTAACAACAGATAGCACTTATTGTCAGAGATTACTGTGCATGGCGTTCCTTAATTGAAATGACAGTTAAGTTCCCTGTGCTATTGCCCAAATTATATGATCAAGTTTTCAATTAATGATACCAGTTTAAAAACAATTGTTACCATAAAAAACAGTGAATCTACTTTAGATATGCATGCAGTAGTAAACAGTAGCATTAGAACTCCTGTTTTTACTTTATCCACAAGAATTCCAGAGTATTTGAATGGGAAAAAATAATTTAATTTTGAAATATTTATTCGAGCTTATTTTTTGTTTTGATTTAACAGCACCTATAGTACTTTAGTTTGACAGAGTTGTTGATACTTGATTTATGAACAATAAATTTACCATTTTAAAGTGTACAACTCAGTAACTGTCAATATTTTCACCACTCAGGGCAATTATCACCACTCTAACCTTTGAACATTTTTGTCATACTAAAACAGTAGCTATTAGCTATTACCTGTTAGCTATTCTGCTATTAGCAGCAGCTAGTCATCTGCTTTGGGGCTTTTTCTTAAAATTTTTCCTGTTTCAACTGGCTATGTTGGTGTACACCTTTAATCCCAGCACTTGGAGGAAGATGAAAGTGGATCTTTGTGAGTTTGAGGCCAGCTTGGTCTACATAATGAGTTCTCAGACGGCTAGGGCCATGTAGAGATACCCTGTCTCTAAAGGGGGAGAAGGCCTTGTTTGGAATAGTGTTCATATAATCTAAATGATCGTTCCTATAAATAGAATTGTATGATGTGTGGCCTTTTGTGTTCAGCCTTTTTCTTTCTTTCTTTTTTTTTAAAGATTTATTTACTTTACTAATATGAGTACACTGTAGCTGTCTTCAGATACACACCAGAAGAGGGCATCAGATCCCATTACAGATGGTTTGTAGTCTATATGTATTTTTTTTTTCTTTTTGAATAAAACATTGTGTGAATGCACATTGCTTTATATATCCTTTCATTGTTTGTACTTTTAGGGAACTAAGAATAACGTCATTCTGAACATTCGTATACAAAAGTTCATATGTACTTGGTTTTCCTTTCTCTTGGTATAGCTCTAGTAGACTTTTGGAATCAGATAGGACTTGATCTTTGATGAATAGAGGATCTGACAAACTGCTTTTCATGGTGATCACATATTTTACTTACAGTGCAGGATGGTTCCAGTTTCTCCTTTCTACTGCCTACCATCATCTGTATTTTAAAACTATAGCAATCCTAGTGAGTGTGAAGTATATCTCACTTGTGGATTTGTTTTACATCTCTCTGATGACTACTTATGTTAAGTATGTGTTTATTTGCTTACTGACCATTCATCCTTCTATTTGTGGAAATAAAGTCTAATCTAGTCTTGAGTTGATTGTTTTTGCTTTGAGGATCATAGCTAAGAAATAATATCTAATACAATTCTACAAAGATTTATATCTATCTTTAACTTCTTAAAGGTCACCATGTTCTATCCCTTATATTTACTCTATCTTTGATTTGTTTGACATGGTGTGAGTCACATCAAATTCATTCTTCTAGGCTAGGGAGATAGTTCAGCAAGTATGTCAGGCCTAATGATTTGAATTCAGTACCTAGGACTCACTTTAAGGAAAGAGAGAACTCTTGCTGTACTCTAGCATCCATACATGTGCCACGGTGTACACATATGCACAAACATAGAGGATGAATGAATAAATAAATAATTTAAAAATAAGTTTTCTTTTATTAAGATTTTTTTATATAATATATTCTGATTATGGTTTTCCCTCCTTTAACTCCTCCCAGCTCCTCCCTACCTTATCTTTCATCCAGTCTATACTCTTTCTGTCTCTCCTGAGAAAACAGAGGCTTTTAAATAAAGGAGTAAAGTAAAATAAGGGAAAACAAAAAATCCAAACAAGTAGACTAAGACAAAACAAAAAGAAGAAAATGAGCCAAAGAAACACATATAGATGTAGAGACACACACATTAATACACACACAGGAAACCCATAAAAACACAACGCCAGAAATCAAAATATATTTGCAAAATATATTGCAAAATATATATAAAGAGAGAGCAGATATATATATCTGTAATAAAAAAAAAAAGCCCTTATGCAACAACGAATGTCTAAAGATGCTGTTGAGTTTGTTTCATGTTTGTCTGCTGAGCATGGGGCCTGCCCTTAAGAGTGGTTTGTTTCCCCATTGGGCCTCTCTTGGAGAAAACTAATATTTCATTTACAAGTGGTTATCAATTGGAGTTAGCTTTTGGGTCACACATGGGGGCATCTGTCCACGTCCCAGCACTGGGACTCCATCTGGTACAGACGAACCAGTCCTGTGCATGCTGCTCCAGTCTCTATGAGTTCATATGAGCTTCAGTCCTGCTGTGTTTACCTTGGTCTGGTTTCCTTGGTATCTTCCATCCCCACTGACTCTTTACATTCTTTCCACCTCTTCTTCCTCAGGGTTCCCTGAGCCCTAAGGGGAAGGATTTGATTGGAGACATTCCATTTAGGGCTGAGTGTTCCCAAGTCTCTCACTCTGAACATCTTTTGTCTGTTTGTTCCTATCTCTATTTGTTCCCATCTGCTTCAGGAGAAAGCGTCTCTGATTATTGTTGAGCAAGCCTTTGATCTTTTCTCCTGGCCACTGACATCCAATTGTCTGGCATCCATTTTTGAAAGACCATTCTTTTCCATTGAAGGTTCTCAGTAATCTTGTCAGATTCAGTAGATAGCCACGGTTATTTTTGTCCTGTTGGTATTACTCTATTCATCTTTATATTCTATATGCTACACTTGATTACTTCATTACTATAACTTTGTATAGTAAGTCTTGAAATTATGAAATGTGATTGCTTTTGTTTTCCTGGCTTCAAATGTTTGGAATAAATTATGAATCTCTTAAAGTTTCACATATTTTAGGATCAGATTGGTAATTTCATCTAAAAAATGTAAGTGATGTTTGACAGAAATTGCATTTTGAATAGTGCCACCATTTTAACAATATTAAATATTCCAGTCAATAAACATGGTGGGTGTGGGTGTGTTGCTTTTCTCATTGCTGTGACAGGATACCTGACAACTTAAAAGAGAGAGGAATTGTTTTTGCTCACATTTTCAGAGGATCAAGGTTCATTATGGTGGGTGGGCATAGCAGAAGGCTTGGTCCATGTGCCAGAATAGATGGCTGTTGATTTGCTATCTGTCTAGAAGCAGAAACTGGTTTTAAGAACTGGGACAGGCTACATTTTAAGGTTGGCCCCTCAGCAACCTAATTCTTCCAGCTTGGTCTCATTTTACCTACTAAAGGTTCCCAGAACCTCCCAAAGCAGTACTCTCCAGCTAGAGACCAGAAGGAAGGTAATTTGTGCTTGATTTAGTTTAGAATGTGTTATTCAAGAAGGTTTTAGTTGTTCACCAAGTACTGCTGTGGAGGACCCTGTAGGAGTACCATGTATGTATTTGTGTGTTTGAGCCAGTGTTATATGTAAATGGGTCCTTCATAGGTCTGTCCATAGAGGTCATCTTGGAGATACATTATTCCACTCAGGATCATTATTCCATTGATTTCTAATGCTATTTCTAACATGTTATAGTCTATTGCTCTCATTGATTATATTTAATTTCCCTAGTTAAACATGTCAACAAAATTAGTATTCTGCATTTGTTTGAGTCAGTCTTAGACATAGCAAATAAAAGTATGGATTTTATCCCCTTAGAGATTAAGCAGGTAATGCTGGGTAAGTCATCAATTTCAGACTTAGAATGGTAAGGTAGATTAAGTCTTTTAATTGTATGATTAGTTTTTAATGCTTTTGATGATGTGCTTTAGCTTAAGATATTCTCAACTAGGGCCAGTACCCTCTCCTGTGGAATGTTTGGAAATACTTGCAATGTTATTTTGACACCACAACTCTGAATGTCATTTTGTCACTATGTTACTATGACTCCCTTCAAATATTTTACTAGAATTTGTTAGGTGGGCTCCACTAAAGTGAAGCATTGAGCAATGTGAGGGGTCAGTCAGGTTCACCCACTGAGCTACCCAAAATTCTGTTGATATTCTCATTGAGAAGTAGATAGTTAAATGTCTCGATAATACTTGGAGGAGTTAGCCACATTCTAGTTTGGGGTTTATTTGTTTGTTGTTTGTTTGTTTTTAATGACAGGGCTCCTGTAGCCTAGGCCAGCCTCCAACTTGCTATGTAGTACAGAATGTTCTTGAATTTTAGATCATCCTGCCTCTTAATAGCTGAGATTACAGGTGTGAACCTCCATGCCCAGTTTTATGCAGTGCTAGGGATCAAACTTTTATATACCCTAGGAAAACTTTCTGTCAGCTGCGATACATTCCCAGCCCACAGTCTAGGATTTTATAGCATTGTACAGGTAACATTTTGTTTTGTTTTGATTTAATTTATAAGTTTTCTGTGTAGTAGTTGGAGTAAACACTTTTTTGTAGTTGTGAATGTAAAATTCTAGCATCACTGACTTCTCAGACTTTTATTCCTAAGTACATCTTACCATATAGCTGAATTACCAGGTTCCACTGGGGACACCTTGACACCTTGACAGGATATCTTTGAAATCTGAATTTTTTTTTCTTTTAATGGTTTTTTGAGACAGGGTTTCTCTGTATAGCCCTGGATGTCCTAGAACTCACTCTGTAGACCAGGCTGGCATGGAACTCAGAAATCCACCTGCCTCTGCCTCCCGAGTGCTGGGATTAAAGGCGTGCACTACCACTGCCTGGCTGAAATCTGAATTTTAAGTTTAAAATTTAATTGAGCTTTAGTTTTTTTTTTTTTAAGATTTATTTATTTATTATATGTAAGTACACTGTAGATGTCTTCAGATACCCCAGAAGAGGGTGTCAGATCTCGTTATGGATGGTTGTGAGCCACCATGTAGTTGCTGGGATTTGAACTCAGGACCTTCAGAAGAGCAGTCTGTGCTCTTAACTGCTGAGCCATCTCTTCAGCCCTTTCCTTTTTTTTTTTTTTTTATTAGATTTGAGTCATAATTTATATGCTGTAAAATATACTAGGTTTTATTATAATTATTTATTAAAATCAAGATATTAAGCCATTTTTATCACCCTACAGAAAGTTTAATCATGCATTCTTTCTGCAAACCTCACTCCCCTTTGCAAAATTTTAATTTTTTTTTCAGATTTATTTTTACTTAAGTGTGTGTATGTGTGTCTGTATGTGACATTCACATGTGGGTGTAGATGCCCCCCAAGGCCAGCAGAAGGTGTTATCTAGTGCTGTTTTTTTTTTTAATTTAAAATATTATATTATATTACAATCCAAAGCATTCAAAACAAATGAAATAGTTTAACTTATTCAAAAGGCATAGAAGCATTTCAAAGTATAATGAAATCCGATTATGTGGTGTGTGATGCACATGAGAAGTGGAGTCTAACATTCGGTCTCATTACAATATTTTTTTAAATAAAAGTTCACTGCAGGACACTGTGTGCAAACATAGGTAAGATCACCACAGACTTCTTTTGTAGACCCTTCATGAGAGTCTGAAACAAGACATATTTCAGGGAGTCACCAGATTATCTTTTTTTTCTTTTCATGTGTTGGTTCTTTTGACATTTCTTTTATCAGGTATTCTACTCACACCAACAGTACATGTAGTTTGCCAGGAAGATTAAATTCCCCCAACCAAACACCACTCCAGATGCGGCACACTCCGATAAATCACTATCATTTGAAGTCCTACCAGCATAGTCTTTGCAACCAGCCCAAAGCATATGCTTAAGAAGTTTTTATAGATTGTTTGTGGTGTTCATTATTATGTTTAATTCTAATGTCAAACTGTTTTCTGATGAAGACAGCATTGTGCTTTGTGCAAGAATGGAAACCTCAAAATAATCACCATCAAGCTTCTATGACTTATGGGAAGACAAACTAAGATGGTCCATAGGTATAAGATGAAATCCACAATGTTGGAATTATAAATGTCTAGAGTGACCCAGACTAGAAGACAAGCCCAAACCACCAGTAGAAGAATGGAGTACGATATGGTCCAAGATGTATCCTTAAAGCTTTGTCTCAACCCTCAGTTTGAACTCTGAGGATTGATCTTCAGTTCAGTCCAGCCAGCAGAAATTGACTGTGCATTTTTCTATTGTATTTATTGTACAGACTATGTACATTTTAGAAGGTTCCTTTAGTGCTTCACTGTTGTACTTTTTGTCCCAGCAATTTGAGGGCGTGCAAATTCCACAAAGTCATCAATAAGAACAGGCCATGCTCCTTCTTCATCATAATTGGACATGTCATCTGCAATCCTTGAACTGAAGTCTAACAAGATTCCACGTGTCTTTTGGTATTGATCATTTATGATGCTCCAACAAAAATTTATTCCATAAGTCTAAGAACTTAAATCTCGTGTTAAGCACTAAGTTCTAGTAAGCAATGGCCATTTCTAGATCTAATCCTTTTGTCCTGGATTCTTTGCAAAATTAAAAATTAAACTGGTTAAAAATCCTTAAATCGTCCTGGTTCTTTCAATTCTTGTTCCATCTTGAGTATTTGGGCCTTTAGTTTTTCTATGCTGTCATGCCATCCATGAACTCCTGTTTGGAGAAGTCGCACTGTGTGGCTGCCCTGAACTTCCATGCAATGATCAACACACTGATGGTGACTGGATCGAGGGCCAGATCATCACAGAACTGCTGTATACCATCTATCCAATTTTATTTTCATCTTTAGGGTCTTTGTATCTAGTGTACAGTTGTTCTAACTTCTTCCTGTCCAACAATCCTTTTACACTCTCCCGTATATAAAGTTCTGGATATTGAGAAAAATTTTCTGTTGCAACATCTAATGTCCAGTCATTTTAAGAAAGACAACTTTTTTTTTTTTTTTTTTTTGCGGGGGGGGGGGTAGAAAGACAACTTATTGCAGTTTTTTCACTAGATTGTGTGAAGATCATAAACTGACAAACTTTATGCTTTTGCGATATTTTCAACTTGTTCATGTTGGTGTCCTCTGGACCTCTCTAGAGCTGGGTTTATAAGTGGTTTTAAGCAACCTGGTACTCAGGTACTCTGCAAAAGTAGTATGAACTATCAACCACTGAGGTCTATGGCCTTCATAACTATTACCATAACTTAGTTGTCTTGAATAGTTAAAAATCATGGAGTAATGGGCTCTTTTTGCATCTGAGTAATTTCATTCAGCATAATGTTTTTTGAGATTTTGTACTGACCATTAGGAGTACATTTCTGTTAGTGCTGACCAGCAAGTTAGTGTATGAAAACCACAATTTGCTTATGTCCTGGATATTTGGTTGTTTTATACATTATGCTTAGTGCATGTAAAGTGACAATGAACATCCTTGTAAAAGTATTTTGTGAAAGGGTTTCCATTTCTCTGAACACTAGACTGTATTAAAATGTCCTATCTGTGTGCTCGTACCTAGTGTACCTAGTGTAAGTATTGGGGCATGAAGGAGGCACTTGTTTAGCTTTCCAGAGAGCTGTACGTGATTCTCAGTGGGGTGGCTGTCCTCCTTCTGACTTCTTTGAACAATGTACTTTTACTCTGCTGTCTGTGAAGAGATAAAGGTTTTAATTATCACAAAGTCTAACTCACATTTTTATGATTAGTAATTTTTATATATGAAAATAAAAAATGTTGTCCCTTGTTTGTAAAATTTTACTACATATTATTGTTGTTGGTTTTTTTCTTAGAAGCATCATGGATTTAACTTTGCCCTTTGACCCTTTTTGCTATTTTCTTGTCTAGTGTAAGACACGGGCTGAGTTTTTTCACACAGAGCTATCCTTACTGTACCTTACTGGAAAAACCCTCCATTGCATTTTACTTATTACCATATATCTTATGCTGAAAAAAACATTTAATATATTAGCTGTAGATTGACTATCTTCTGGAGATCAGTGAATATGGCCTTCATCCCTAGGGAATATATCTATGGGAAGATGGTGCAGCCTTTGAGAGAAATGACCAAATAGGTGGTCATTAATGGTGTGGCTTGAAGAGGACTTGGAGAGCCTTACCCTTCCTTGTTCTCTTGCTCCCTGACCTTGAATTGAAAGGACTCTGCTCCATTATAGGCTACTGGCATAATGTGCTGCCTTGCCATGATATGAAACTAAACAGTCCAACTTATCATGGGTTGGACCCTTAAATTTTGAGCCAGTTAACCCTTTTTCTCTACATTAGTTGATTATCTCAAGTATCTTGTTAAGGCAGCAGAAGTTAATGTTCATGTATACATATATATTTTCTATTGGTGTATTTTTCTATATCTATTTTTTATATTCCAGTTTTTCTTTATTAATTGATTTGAAGTCAGTCTATACAGATCTTCTAATTTTTTAAGAAAGCTATTTTGTGTAGTTTGTTATGAACTATATACATTTACATGAGTTTTAGACTTATCAATGGTATAAAAATGCTTGTGTGGCTTTTTCCTCAGTCAGGTTGGCATTGACGTTAGAGATAATTTGTGGGGAGTGAACATTTTTCCCTTTAACCCATGAGTATTGTAGCCTTGTTGATTCATGTCTACCATCATCATTTTCCTCATAATATTTTAGTTTCCTCTAAGTCTGTCATGTCATTCATCATACTTACAGTTATCTACTAGTTTTTGATGCTACTGATAAGTGTATTTTATATCCCAGCTCCCTGAGAATATATGACATCAAGGTCTGCTTGGGTGGCAGAGTTAAGTTCAGAGCCAACCCTGATAACTTATTGAACAGTGTGCCAGGGTAAAGAAAAAATGAAAAATAGGCTGGAAATATTGCTGTCATAACGTGCTTGCTTGTGCAAGGTTTCATATCTGTGGGCATCTGCGTGTCTGCACGAGCACATGGACAGGAAATTTTAAGACAGTCTAGGGTTCAGGCTGTAGTGCCGTGATAAGGCTACTGCTTATTGCTCTCATCAAAGAAGAGGGAGGGAAAGGGGAGAGAAAGAGAACAACAAGAGCAAAAAGTGAAGCAGAAAGATATAAAACATGTGCTCAGAAGGGAGCAAGAACTTTGTTGAACTAGGCTAGCAGTCATTTACGTGCCATTCTGACTGCATTCTGTCCATGTCTATGACTTTAAGGCAGTGTATAAGAGTAAAGGACTGATTAGTTTGGTGTCAAGACTATATCATAACTACTGCTTATCACTTCTCTTATCCTGGGCTACAGAGAGTTCAGTGTAGAGAATATTCAATATTGGATTTTCTCTTTGTATTGCTTGGTAAAAGTATGTTTCTTGAACAGTTGTTATACTTGTGATTAATCTTGATTGTCAACCTGATGGGATTTCGAATCAGTGAAACAAGTCTTTGGGCTAACTGTGAGGGGTTATCTAGATTGTTAATTGAAGGGAGACTCAGCCTAAATTAGGCAATAGCATGATTCAAGACTGAATACAAAGGGAAAAGCTAGCTAAGCACAAACATTCATTGTTCTTTGCCTCTTGAGTGTGAAGGAAATTTGACCAGCACCACCTGTTCTTGTCACTATACTTTTTCTGCCGTAAGAGACTCTTCCCTTTTCTGAGTTGTTCAGGTTGTTATCATGAAATTATTCATCATGTCGTCTTATCTTTTTAATGTCTGTAATAAAGTATATTATTCTTCATTCCCAATGTTGATAAACAGTGGGTTTTGTCCTTTTTCTCCCCTCCTCTCACTTCTTCCTTAGTCTAGAAAGGCCTCATTGGTTTTTATTAATCAAACACTAATTTACAACTTATTGAACATTTCCTTGAGACATGATTTTATGTAGATCAGGCTGACCTAAACTCACTACATCCTCAAGGATATCAATGAGCTTCTGATCTTCCTGCTCCTACCTCCTAAAAGTTGTAGAAATTGAAGCATTCACCACCACATCCACATTTATTGGATACTAGGGATTGAGTAAAAGCTTTTATGCAAACTAGGCCTGCCCTTGACCAACTGAACATTGAATTTTCTATGAATTTTCATTATCTTTCTGTCTTGGCTTCACACATACAAACTTTAATATGTTGTATATAATTTGCTTGTATTAGCTCTAATTTCCTTCTTGATAGCTTTCACATACCAGCTGTTTAGAAGTATGTTTCCTTTCTATATGCCCTCCATTCTTTGTGATACTGCTGCTGGCTTTGAACCCCGCTGTGTTAGACTGCTGTTACTTAGCCACTTAGCCTTGTAACTTGTTCAGCACTTATGAATGGAAAAGCAGCATTGCTTGGGCTCTTTCAGTTTTCCTCTCAGTCCAGATATTTTTATAGGCGTATTTTCCATCCTGTATGGAGCTCACAAACTCTGTAATTGCTAAACTTGTAAATAAAGCTACATTCAAAACTGTTAGTAAATCTATACCTTTAGTTGTTTGGCACAGCAGCTTTCACAGTTCTTCTGGTAGGAAACGAGGCCTGCTTGTTGATACTTCACTGTCAGTCAACAAAATGTGAAACTGAGATCCAGACAGTTTGCATGAATTTCCTAATGACTTTTAGAAAAGTCCTAACATGTATTTTTGTACTTGGCCACTGGAGACAGTCAAGTTATGGCTTTTCAGAGTTGGCTGCTATTTGGCCAGTTGATGTTCTTATGTGTTATATTACTTGGCTGGCTGAACTGCCTTCTCACTATTTTGAGAATGTAAGGGAAAAAAACTATAAAAAGACCATTGTTTTGGATAAACTCCATCTGATGGTAGCTTGGTGGGACTAAGTAGATAAAACAGTTTTTAAAGGATTGGATAATACTTCACAAATAAACCTCCAAGAACTTTACATGTTTCTTCCACATTTGTTTGGCTTAAAGCTGATAATAGCCGCACAGTTTTGACTCAGAAGGGCCAAGGATTGTGGTGACTCTATTTCAGTGCTCATTCATAGCAGCTGTGTTATTGTGTGACACTGGACCCTGCACACATCGATCAGATCCTCCTTCAGTGACTGTAAAAATCTTCATAGGTCCCAGTCATCCCCTTCAGTTCAGTGAGTGGCAGGTTTGAGATAACGGAACAGCAGGGTTGTAGTTTGAGGAGATTCCTAGGAAAGTGCACAGATTGCAGCTCGTCTAGAACCAGACAAGCTTGTTCTTGTAACACTGGGTAAATACACTACCTGACTTCAGTCCTAAACATGTCAGTGTTGGAACTTGAGCATAGGACAGCTGGGCTGGAGAAGGCGATGCCAGGAAGAAAGCATAGTGTTTGCTGTTCATTGCCCGAATCAAGGGGAGAGGTTACTTCTGCCATGGTCAGCAGTTTGTGACAGGAGTAAAGAAATGAGAGACAAGACTAGTTTTATTGTGGATGCAAATGTCTTTATATCCTTGTGTATTTGTATCCGGTCCTATAGATTTTTAGTCATTGGAGCATTTTAAATGGGAAAATCGGATTGCCAGATGATTATTTTAGAACAGTTATTCACATCCAGTGTAAGCAATAGTAATACAAGAAGATAGACTGTTTAAAAATTAGTATTTGTCAAATAATAGAAGATAATAAAAGTGAAAAGGTTGAAAGAAGTGAGTGACTTAAAGTGTGTTAAAGAGAGGTAGAATTAGTAAGCGTGGCAGGTCGATAGAGCATAATGGATGGAAAGGCTGGGGAGGGTCTCATCCAGATTGTTGCATTGGGTATTTTATGTATATACATTTGCATTTTTTGAAATAAAAGAGGAAGAAGAGAAGGAATAGTGGTTCAAAGTATGTTGAATGTGGGATATGTGTTGTACATTCATTTGGAAGCTTTGCTAAAAATTTACTAAAAAACAGTGAGGCCTGATGTAAAGATTAGGGTTAGTACATATGACAACCAGTTCATTTCTTTAACAACTGACATAATTTCAGAACCACAATTATAGTTCAAAGCCTGTGGTTCAATATCACTTAAGTCTGCTTACTTCCTTTGAAACACACCAGAATGGCAAAATTATTGGCCAGAGGCAGACATGTCTGACTGCCTGTGCCTTGCTACAGCTCTCAAGGATAAAATGAATGTGATTAAAGTCAAACTGTAGCTTCCAAAGTTCTGCTTCTTGACCAGCAGAGGGCAGTCAGCATCACAAGTTCAGTATGTTCTGCTGTGTTCCTCAAGGCTTAGAAAGTTTAGTCTTTGGCTCTTTGTTTTGTCTTGGTTTTGGTCTTTGTTTTTGTTTTTCAGCCAGGGTCTTGTGTAGCCTAGGCTGGCCCCCAGCTCACTGTGTTGATGTGGTTTAGCCTAGGCTGGCCCCCAGCTCACTGTGTTGATGTGATTGACATCGAGCTTTTGATCTCCTGCCTCCATCTTAGTGTGAATTTATGGTTAGGAGCCTCTCGTGGTGCCGCTAGTGAAACCCAAGGTACCTGCATGTTAGACGAGCACTCTACCAACTGACTTGTATCTATCCAAAAGACATAAGGATCTGTGTGTTGTTGCACTGGGGCAGGGGGTGTTATGTGTGAAGTTGTGTTCACCTGTGTGGGTGTTCATAGTCCAGAAGAAGATGGATGTCCTGTTCCACTCTCTACCTTACTCACTTGAGAAACAGTCTCTTACTAAACTGGAGCTTCCAACCCTAGTAATTCTACTTCATTTCTCTGCTTCCCTTTAGTGATGAAGTGGGGCGGGGCAGAGAGGCACACTTTTAAGAGGATTCTGAATATCTGAATTAAGATCCTCTTGCTTGAGCAACAAGCACTCTTACCTGCTGAGCCAGCTCTAATGACACTTTTATTTATCCATGCCCCCGGGTTCTAGAGAGTGTTTATTGTGGAACCAGGTCTCATTCTGATCCCTTACTCCCACATGCAACCTTTGTTTCCTTCTTCAAGTTTATAAAGATTTGCATCCCACCCTAAGAGCTATTAGAATGGCTTAGCACTGGGCCTTAGTAGAAAGTGGGCAGAGATTCTGAGAACTATGTGTACCCTTACTTCCATTCCTTTCTTTTAAAGATGCCCCAGTTTTTGTGCTTGGTTAACTGTTAAGTTTCAGAGAACATTTGTGTTTTCTTAGTCTTACAATCCAGGGAAAAGTACATAAGAGGTTTATTTTCTAGCTTGGCTTGTACAGACTTTGTTTATGTGTGGTTTCAATGGAGATGTGTAGGAAGGATGTCCTCTTAGTACCTGTGTCCTTTGTCTACCTGCTACCTGCAGAGTGGCCACTAGTGTGCTTTTTAGCTTTAAGCACTGAAAGCTCCACTAAAATTTGAAGAGTTCACTGAGAAACAAGAGAAGCATAACAAAATTTATCGTTTCTCTAATTTCAATGAGTTGGTGATTTTAATAAGAACTTGAGAGAATGGGGTGCAGGTGGTAAAATTTAGTTAGGAGAAAGGTTCTGTCTGGAGCTAAAGTTATATCTATTTTTTCCTGATTGCAAACATTCAGTGCCTCCCAAAATGACCAGTTGTTTCATTAAGATGGCAAAGGCCAGCATTTAGAGATTGCATACTGTGCCCCCAATGCTGTTCTCATTTAATCTTCAAATAGATCTGGGGGTAGGGTGGTATTGCTGTTAGTACCCTTGATTACAGTGTAAGAAACTGAGGCACACAGAGGTTAAGTAGTTTAAGATTGTTTATGAAATTGACAGCTAGTGTAATTTCTGTACACTATCATCCCACAGCTAGATCAGAACTAGATCAGAGTGTGAATTAGCAATGGAGACAGGTTACTACTGACAGCTTCTTAGCTTGTTGCAAGCAGCTCACGAGCCCCACCCTGCTCCATGCTGCTGTGAGTTCCTATACACTGATCCTCTCGTGCTTAGGAGACACAGTTTTGCTCACGTTCTTCTGCCCTTCAAGGGTGGTGACATTTGGATAAAGATCCAAGTAAAGTGAGGGAAGTGTGGCAGGACTCCTGAAGCCACTCTGGCTACCCAGCTCTTGTTTTGGCTTCTAACCTAGCGTAGAAGTGATATAACTTAAGGAAAAGTTGAAAGGCTTTTAAAGATTTTATTTTATACCACCTGCTCCATTATATAGAATAAAAAATTGGATGGCTAGTTGGTTTTAGTCATCGTTTCTTTTTTTCATTTATTTATTCACTTTAATCCTGGTTGCACTCCCTTCCCAGTCCCACCCCTCACATAGTCTGTCCCCCATCCCCTCTGGATATCATCCCATCCTGGCACATCAGGTCACTGCATTGTTAAGCGATATTATATCTAAAGCTGGTAACTACTGGTATGCACTTTCTCCTTCTAAGAATAAAAGAATTTCTGTTGTTTTATTATAGAAATACGAAGCTTTGTTAGTGATACAATCCTAACAAATCAGTAAAGCTAGTTTAATTGGTCTGTTGTAGAGGGTGCTGACACGAGGTTTGGTTAGGCATTTGATGAGTTAGTTGGTTCTCCATTCTAAGAATCCATATAAAATATCCTCATGTGAGAAATGGATGGGAAGCCCTCTGTTTCAGAAACAGTGCACTCTTTATAAGATCTTATTTTTTTCTTCTATAGTCTCCCTGAACTACAATTAATTCTTCAGCCTTGGCACTATTGAACTAAGTGAACTTAGGGAAAGGACCTGGTCGTATAGGGAAAAAGGAAAACCAAGAGGCAGGTTTAGTGTTGATGAATACATGGAGTCATTCAGTAACCAAGAATTATCTGATTATTATGGCTTTGCCATGATGAAACTAACCAGTCAGAATTGTTAACTATCCAACTTATAAAAACAGTGGGCATTTATTTTGCATGCAGTTTCAAGAATTTGGCTTTCTAAGTCAATCATGATTTGAGGGAAGAGAGTAAAGTTGTGAATTATGAAAGACATTTGTGGTGGGTTGTAGAGTGCCCCTCAGGGTTTGCTTCATTTATAACATTGCCTCAGGCCTCCCACTACATCCTGTTGCAGTGACCTCCTCTTCAACTATGGCCTGGCAGCTATAATGAAGCTCTTCCCTTGTATCCTTCGGGATGGCAGACATGAACTGTGACCCCTTTGTTCTTTAACCCAGGTCTATATATATATATATATATATATATATATATATATATATATATATACACATACACACACATCTATATGTATATATATGTGTATATACATCTATATGTGTATATATGTGTGTGTATATATACATACATATTTAACAATCTTATCATCTTTTCTCCCCCTCCCCTTGCACTTTCCTTTTACATTCCTACAGAGTTGAGATGGGATTATTGCTAGCAGTTTAATTTTTTATCAAAAATACAACATTGGTTCAGAAGGAACAAAAACCAAAGCATAAGCTGACTCAGTTTTTAGGTAGGAAATGTACCCACCGAGACAGTAGTCAGACCAAGGAGGAAGCATCATGGAACTTTTGAAAACTACTATGTCCTCCCGGCTCCCCAAGAAGAATCATTCTTCAGATCCCCAAGAAAAATCATTGCCTGACTCCTGCAGGCTTGCCTGTTTGGAAACATGGCAAAAAATGGAACCATACAGTTGTTGTTCCTTTGTGTTCTAGGTCTCTCAATTGTTATAGCTTACTTCACTTATAATATTCATTGTGTTTCCAGTTAGGATTATTGTGAATACTAGTACAAAATATAACTTTAGCGACTTTTGGTAAAAATGACATTTCTACGTATTTTCATTAAAACAAAATTGCTGAGACATACTTATCTGGTAAAATTTAAAATTTATGTAAGATGGTAAACTTGCTTGCAGGCAGATGTGTGAACACTGTTAAATATATGTCTAGATTTAGAATTAGCAATAATATCTCATTTATGACTGAAAAAAAGGCCCTTTTTTTGAGCCAGAAATGTAGCTAGGTCAGTAAAGTCCTTGTGCAGCTTGCTGAAAGTCCTGTGTTTGAACCCAACCACCATATAAACCAGGCATTTGAGAAGTACAGACAGGAGGGCCAAAAGTTCAGAGTTTATTTTTGGCTTCAAGGTGATTTGGACACCAACCTGAACTATATGAGATCCACCTATCTATTCATCCATCTGTCCATCCATCCATCCATCTATCTTCTCTTCCTCCCCCATCTCCTCCTTTCCCTCCCTCCTTCCCTTCCTTCTTTACTTCTTTAGAATGCACTGTAGTTTTAAGTAATTCTAATTCTTATAAACAAGATTGCCTGTCACTATCAATAATACATTTTACTGACTTCCTATGTGTATATTTATTGTTTCCAAAACTTAGTTGTTGAGATCATCCTGCAGAAATTATGCAAAAATGTTCAGTGATAATAATTAACAGTAGTAAAGAGTCATCTATTGGATGAATGAGTAGCAAAGGTTGCAGCAGAGGGAGATACCAGATCACTCACTATGGACTGCCATGCTTACTCAGTCATAGCTTACTACTTGGACACGCACAAGTCACACTCTGCCCCGTTCTTCCTCATGGAAAGCTTTCCAATGTTTCTTCCATAGGGTCGCATGAGCAAGTTTAACCTAATGAAAAAACGGACATGTTTAGGATAGTATAGCTGTCATAAGGTAAATGTTATAGGAAAATTTGTTTGACTAAGTAAAGCCTCCCTGAAGCCATGCTGTGAATATCATGAAATTTGGTTGACTGGTTTTGACTTTGGTGTTTTGTAGTCTGTATACCCCATGCCCTGCGTACCCCATACCCTGCGCTGTGTATACCCAATAAAATTCAGTGTTACTAAAACAGTATGGGAAGAGTTGATTCCATGTTACCTAAGTATCTCTCTGAGAGTTTCCAGTGGATGAAACAAGCTTGCTTTATCCTATCACTTACCAATCCTGTCAAAATGGGGTTTATTTTATACTTTTCAGTTGTACAAAAATTAATTTATCATTGTGTGTGCATTCATGATGCATGTGTATGGGTGTGCATGCCCTACTTTCATGTGGAAGACAGAAGACAACTTTGTGGAGTCAGTTCTTTTCTTTCACCTTTTCATGTGTTCCTGGGATCAAACACAGGTCTCAGGCTTGGGCCAAATGTGCCTCTACCCATTGAACCATCTTTCTGGTCCTGAAAATAAAATCTAGTTTTAAAAAATGAAGTAAAAGGCAAAAGGTTTATGTGACCTGGAGAGTCTCAATGAGTAATAATTGTCTAGATTAGACTGGCCTGCCTGTGGAGGATTATCTTCTGTGATTGAAGATTAGAAGACATGCTCAGTGTGGGTGGCACCATTCCCTTAGAAAGGGATTCTGAACTGTGTAAGACTGTAATGCTTAGTGCCAACTGAGTAAAATCCTGTACATGGCTGTGCCTCTTTTCTTCTGTCTGTGGATATTATAGCAATTTCTCTAAAGGCCCTGCTGCTGTGACTTATGTGCTAGGATAGTCTGTAATCTGGAGTTTTAAGCTAAGTACACTCCACACCCTACACACAAAATGAGGATTTCACTTTTACATAATTATCATACCAAGAAATTCTTTGTTTGGGGCAAGCAAGATGATTGAGTGGGTGAGTGTGCTTACTGTACCTGGTGTGATCCCTGGAATCCATGGTAGAAGGAGAGAGTCCATTCCTGAATGCTGTCCTCTGACATCTACACACTAGATGTGGTACATGCCCACCAGCATTCATTTATATATACCATATATACATATATGATAACAACTTAGATGTCTTTGTAATTAATTAATCTGTTAATTAATTGTTTTGTTTTGTTTTGTTTTGTTTTTGAGACAGGATTTTTCTGTGTAGTCTTGTCTGCTCTGGAACTCACTGTGTAGACCAGGCTGACCTCCAACTCAGAGATCCACCTGCTTCTCCCCACTGAGTTCTGGGATTAAAGGGGTGCACCACACTGCCTGGCTTTATTTTTAATTTTTGAGATTATAATTTAATTATACTTCTTCCTTATCTTTCTTCCTTCCAAATCCTTTCATATATTCTTCCCTGCTCCTTTTAAAATTAATGGCCTCTTTTTTTCACCAGTTGTTATGAATATATATGTACATATATATATACACATACATATATGTATATGTATATACATATATGTATATATACGTATATATGTATAATTTGTGTATATATGTATATGTCATATATATACACACATACGTTATGTGTCTTAAATATAGCCTATTGAATCCATGTATTACTTGTACATATGTCTTCAGGAATCACCGTTTGGCACTGGACAGCCAATTGGTGTGCTCTTTCCTCAGTTGTCCGTAGTTCTTTGTGTTGAATTGAGGCCTTATAGGCTTTTCCCCATCCAGTTCAGCTTGTTTATTGGTGTCATCATTGATCACATTTGGGTCTTCATATTTGTGAGACTTTGTGTAAGCTTCTGATATTACCAGAAGATACAGTCTTACAGCCAACTCCTAGTTCCTCGGGCACTTGTGATTTTCCAATCCCTTTTCTGAAATGATCTCTGAGCCTTGAGTGGAGGTGCACTTGGATTGTAGATGTGACTGTTTAGACAGGGCTCCACGACTCTGCATTTCTATTGGTTGTGGTTTTCTGGAGTGGTCGCTTACTGTTGCAAAGAGATTTCCTCAATGAGGGCTGAAGCCACCCTTATCTCTTGATATAAGAACACAATGCTAATGGATTATTGTTAGGGATTATGTTAGTAGTTGGTTTAGTTAGTAGTAGATTCTCTTTTAATAACCATAATTTGTCTAGTACTGAATAATCAGCTAGGTTTCTAGTACCAGACATGGTATCTATCTTCTTGAATGGGTTCAATTAGAGAGCTGTTGGTTACTGCCAAGGTATATGCACCACTACTGCACCTGTAGAATTATGATACCATGCGGGTTGCTGATGTGGTTCATAAATGGCAAAACTCAATAAGACTGTTGGTTGCCTTCTTTGTTTTTGTTGTTGTTGTTGTCGTCTAAGTGACATTAAGATGGCTTAGTGGATAAAGGAGTTGGTACAAAAGCCTGACAACCTGAGTTTGATTCCCTAAGACCCACATAAATGTAGGAGAGAACCAACAGAGTTGATCTCTGGCTTCCACATACACACTATATCATGCATATGCCCTTCACCCAACCCCACATTATGCAGCTAAAAAAATAGTAATAAATAAAAACTTAAGAAGGAAAATTTAACAAAATAGTACATAGATATCAGTGTTTAAGAAACTGTCTTGTTGCAGGAATACTGGCTTTCAATTCATTCTTAGATGAATTTGAAACTTACATTTGCCGTTCTGTTTATAATCAGTAAATTCGGTTAAGAAAATACTAGGCTGGTAGTGCATGCCTTTAAATGCCAGCACTTCAGCACGGGGGGGGGGGGGGGGAGAGAGAAGAAAGTATCTCTAACCTACACCTGAGCTCCAGGCCAACCAGAGCTAGATAGTGAGACTCTGTTTCAAAAGGAAAATACTATGGATAATCCATGCTATTCTTCATACTTTAGCAACATCCAGAGGGACCATAAATATTAGTCATTGTCCTTAGAAAGTTTCTGGTCCTGGTGGGTTTGTGGTGTTATGCGACCATCTCTGAATTACTGTTATACAGCATGAGCTTCTTAATAAATTTCATTAGATGAATAGAGTGCCTCTGAGTGGCCTTCTGGAGATCTCTGCCTATTGCATGTAGCTAAAGTCCTTTGTAGATGAGAAAGGCAAGTGTGTGATTGAAGAGAACCAGGATGTTGCTTACCTGGCACCGTCAATAATACCACATAGCAGAGTGGCTAATGACACTGACTTCAAATCAAATTAAAAATGGAGTCCTGTTCCACCTTGCTGTGAGGCTTATGGCATATGACTTTCCCAGGTCAGAGTTATGTTCCTATCTGGTCTAAGCAGTGGGAGGCAGCCCTCGCAGACCTTGTTGCAATGTTGTATGAAAGAAAGGAGACAAATTTTCAAGTGGAGGTCTGGCCTCTGGAGATCCATTAAAGATTTTTTGGCACTGTAGCTTGATGAGATCTGAACCAAAATGGGCTTTTGTTATGTTTATTTTTACAATTGATGCACAAAAGACTGCTTTGTGGCAGTGCTTTTTTATGTGTGTATAACCTTTAAGCACCATGGTCAAAATAATAAATTCATCCATCATTTTGAAGTTTTTTGTAAAATTTTTCAAGTATGAAGTCTAACCTGGAAGGGGAAGGAAAATGGAGCAAAGGAACACCTGGAGGAGAAGAGATCTCTCTTCTAGGCTCTGCCAGGTCAGGAGAGAGGAGCGAATGAGGTCATTGACTTCAGTGGGTTGAGCCTTCCATAATACCTTCCCAGTGGACAGTGCCACATGTGCCACAACAGCAGGCTTTCCCTTTATGAAAGCCCTTATTTTAAACTACTTCTTTCTATTTTTTTATTTCCTGTTTAGAGCTTCAAAGATAACCCTTGTGCTTTGGGGACTTCCAGCCTAACAGCCACCAAACCATTGCTTCGTCCAAGAATCACCAGAATCTGCCTCAGGGACTTGATATTCTGTATGGAACAGGAAAGAGAGATGAAGTATTCTCGAGCCCTATACCTTGCCCTTCTTAAGTGATCACTCCATGCGTCCAGACACACACTGTTTACTGCCAAAGAAGACACTGAGAGCACTGTCGCACTGTTCTGAAGTCTACTCTGGAAGTGTCACCAGTATGAAAGACCACTGTTTACACTGACAAGCTTTTACTACATCTTGTCTGTATGTCCTGTGGATTCTCGCAGATGAGAATTCAGATGCTTTCTGAAAGTCAGTACTGTGTATACTTTATATAGAAGTATCACCTACCAACCTGCATTTAATTACAATAACTAGGGACTCTCTTTTACCACCTTCATTTGTCTTGTTGTTGTTTCCACTCAGTAGCAATGAGGTGCCTTCCTCTGATACAGGCTGCATCTAGATGTAGGATAAAGAACAAGTTAGAATGTATCCTGTACTGAACCTGTCTCCTAGTGTTAGATTTTATGGTCTACAGTTAGAGGCTACTTAGCTAATGGTGACAGTTACCTTCTGTAGTTGAAGTGTGACAAGCTACAGAGTAGAGGCAGAGTCCACTTGGGTTAGTTGAGCCAGAATGACACAGCTGATGTAGTGTTGCTGACTCTGGCTTCCTACACTACAGTGCTGATGCCTAGTGAGGGCCATCCTTTTCAGCCAAGTTTTAAAACTAAAATTGCTACTGATATACCTCACTGAAATGTGGAAAAGGTAAGAGTGTACTGGAAAAAAATGAGGCCTTGCATTCAAATTGACAACGGATGAGAATGGCATCTTGAAATAGATATGTCCACCATGTGTCCAAGGAGAGATGGCTGCTCTGGGAATGCCAAAAGCTGGTCCTTGTTTTAGTGATGAAAAAAAAAATCATAGGTCAACCAAAGAAGAAAACCTGGCAAATATTTACAGTATTTAAAAAGGATGATTTGATTTTGTATTATTTTAATTCCCAAGAAGGAGTTCTTTCTTTTATAATCTCCCAGTTACCCTATGTTTTAAGCATCTAGTGCTTTTCAAATTTCTAACTGCTGGTAAGAACATTTAAACAGTAGGATTCCCTTTGAATTGTGTACTTAAGAGGTGCTGTCAGTGTCTTGCTCTTAGGGGGTGACTCTAAGTGTGAGCAACACATGTACCTCTCTCTGAGGAAGAAGCTGATACTCAAAGTACTTCCTCTCTTCCTTGTAAATCTACTTGTGTAAAAATAATGGTGAAATTGAAATCACATACCAAAAGAATGCTAAACTCTCCGGGGAAACATTTCCAGTATGTCACTCTCTGTCCTGTTCTTCCCATAGGAACTGTAATGGCCACATTCTATACTGTTGTAAGAGTTTAATTGGCCACAATTTTTGTTTTAGCAAGTTATGTAAAATGCCGTAAATTATGTATATGCTTAAAAAAGTACCTTACCAAGAGTTCTATACCCAAAGTTGTATATTTAAATGCTTAGCTTTATTTTTTGTAAAGTGCAGCATACTCCCACATTTATGTAATCTTATCAGATGTTTAAAATTATTTCAAATACACCATTAAAATAATTATTTTATGATTAAAAACAAACAAAACTTTGCTCAGTCGCTATCTTTGCTACAGTTTGGATTAGTAGCCACTCCCTGGAGGATGCAGATCTGCCTGCCAGTGAGTCTCTTATTTATTTGCATTTGGGATCTGTGGACATTTGGGTTCTGGAATTGCACTTAGACCTAAGTTTCTAAGTCACTTCCTTTGAAGTAGTTGTAATTTTGCCCACTGTTTGACTCAAAAAGAAAGCTAAACATAATCATTATAAAAGATTTTCATGGTCCATTGAGTTTTTCTTACCAAGATATTTTTTTTTCAAAAATTTTAATATAGACCCTCTTGTGATATACATATGTGTGGTGTATGTATGGGTGTCTTCCTCTCTCAACTCTCCATCTTATGTTTGAAAACAACGTACCAAGTCTGGACTTATTTATTGACTAGACTGGCTGGCCAGCAACCTGTGAACCTTCCCATTTCCACCTTTGAGCTCTAGGTTTTCAGGAGCGTACCACCATGGCTAACATTTTACATGGGTACTGGGGATCCAAACTTGGGTCCTTGTGCTTACCACAGCACCCACTGAGCCAGTGCCTAAGTTCCTTAATGTGCATTATGAAACTTGTGTTGTATAGGTTTCAAAACCTGTCTTATACAAAGAAAGAAAAACAAAAGTGTGTATCCAAGGTATACAGTTAGTTGGCAAAATGGAGACTTTGGAGCAGATTTGCTTACCAGATGCATTCTTTTTAAAACACAATATTAACACACTTCTTTTGTTGTTGTTAGTGGTGTTTTGTTTTGTTATGTGAGTGCCATGGATCCAGCTCAGGCTCATGTCTGTACACCAGACACTCCTACTCACATCACCTCCCTAGCTCCAGTAGTCATCGTCTTTTTAAAGAAGCATTGGAATTTTTTTTATATTTATTGTATATGTGTATGATTTATAGGCATGCACATGTAAAGGTCAGGGAACAACTTACAGGAGTTGGTTCTCTTTATTATGTGGGACTGGAGAACAAATCAGGCCAGATCATCAGGCTTGGCAACAAGTGTCCTTAACCTGCTGAGCCATTTCACTGGCCCAACAAGCATTCTTAAAACCTATAAAGTTCTTCAAAATTATATGTGGCATAAGTTTTGTTTCATTAGAATTAGTCAAGAGAAATGTACTTAGAATTAAGACTTCATGCTAGTGATGTTTCCAGCAGAAAACACAGCAGTGTTATGGCATAATTTTTAGGAAAGTAACAGAACCAAGGTACATACTGACTTGAACTTTTCACTTTGTGTGTTGCAGAATGAATCCATTAAGTGTGTGTACAAATTTGTCCTCTAAAGCTCTGGTTACATTCTGCAGGGGATAAGCATATTGTGTCACATGGCTGAATGTAACCTAATAGACAGTTTTTCCTTTGTACCATTCTTCTTGAGATACTCTATCTCAGTTGTGAACTTGGTGAGCTCTAGAATCACATTAGAGACAGGTTTCTGGGACTGCCTCTGTGGGATTATCTTCTTTAGGTTTATTGACTAATCTGCAGCGTACACACAGCATCTCTCATTATGTCATGCTGGTTCCACTCTACAGCAAGTCCTTGGTGGTCATTCAGTGGTACTGGCATCTCCAAAATGCTGGAGTCTCTGCAACTGGCCTGTCCCTTTGCCACTGGCCTCTCCTGGGCTCTCTTCAAGGATTCTGACCCTGCCACATGGTGCCAAGCCTCAACATGAGACCTTCTATCATGGATCTTCTAGTGCAACCAAGTCTATACCTTCGCCAATGGCCTCTCCTCAGGGACTGCAGTACTACCCACGGTACCAAGACTTGGCTGCTCTCTGTGAACCCTGCACACCTTCAGAACAATACTACCTGGATGACTCTTACACTAACAACTCTTACTCTTAGTTGTTAGCACAGGATACATCCCTGGATGCTTCAAGAATATAGCTTCTGTCTGTCGACCCTGAGGAACCACTTCCCAGAAGATTTCACCTCAGAGAGGCCAGTCTCTTTTTCATCACCACTAATTTCTCAGCTGCAGTTGACCATTATCAATTGTCACAATAAAACAAAGGTTTTACTTTAGCAGCCCTGGTCTCTTGTTGATCACAGCCAATTTTGCTGGCTAGTTTTATGTTAATTTGACAGACACTAAAGTCCTTTTAGAAGCGGGAACCCCAATTCAGAAAATACCCCTACCAGGTTCACCTGTGGGTAAGTCTGTGGTGTACTTTATTCATTGATGATTGATGTGGAACAGTTTGACTCTCTGTGAGTGGTGCCACCAGTGGACTGGTAACCCTGAGTACTATAAGAAGGCTTGCTGAACGAGTCAGTAAACCACACTCCTCTATCATGGCCTCTGCTTCAGCTCCTGCCTCTCTGTTTCTGTCTATTCCTTCCTTCCTTTACTTCCCTCAGTGATAGACTATAATGTGGAACTGTAAACTGAAATAAACCCTTTCCTCCTCAAGCTGCTTTTGCTCATGATATTTTATCACAGCAGTAAAAAGCCTGTGCCACTTACTCTGGGCAAATTATTTTACTTCTGTTTCCTCATCTTAAAAAAAAAAAGCGGAGGGGGGTGTACCTAGCCTATAGGATGGCTGTGAGAATTTAATCAAGACTGTATGAAAGTTGTTCAGACCAGCCTACCAAATATAATAGATGTAATGCAGGAGTAATGCTTATTTTTATTTGGGGATTTTAATTGACACAGCTTTATGGCCTACCCAACAATATATTTGGCTAAATTCCTAGGCATTGGAGACTGGTACAGGAAGCCACAAGAAGGATCTGACTAATAGAGCCATTTATCTGTCTGTCTGTCTGTCTGTCTGTCTGTCTGTCTCCCTCTCCCTCTCCCTCTCCCTCTCCCTCTCCCTCTCCCTCTC
>JADRCD010206140.1:0-20488 GCA_019843815.1 Montemys delectorum | reverse complement strand
TGGTCTTAACTTATATGTTGCTATTTTAGTGGTAGTGTTAAAATATAATTTTCCTTGCCTCTAAACCATGGATCTTCTTATAACCTATGAAAAATATATATTATAAATAGTATAGTTTTATTATTCAGTATCATATCCTACTTTTTTCATAAAAATACAAACAAAGAAACAAACAGAAAACAATAGAAATACTTAAACTTCTATGGTGCCAGAGTGGATAAATATAAATAATGTATTTTTGGTTCTACAGACACACCAGGCACTGAAAGTTTACACTAATTACCTGTAGTTCCGTTAATGTTATGAGCTGCCCTTCATCTCTCCTACCCAGACACACCACTCAGCTTCCTCAGCAGATATATCCAACAGCTTCTGTTCACACCTGACATCAATTTCCTTTGATGTTCACAGCCTAAATGAGAACACTACAGCAAGCTGCATTTGCCAAGCATCCAGGATGCCTTTAAAATGATGGCAGGTATTTTCCTCATTAAAGCAGCCATAACAGATAGTTAGATATGATGCTGTCCCTCACCTTCTCACTAATTAATGACTATGATTGCAACCCAAATAAGATCAGGCAATTAAATGTGATAACATTTCAGAAGCAAAGAAAATATACAACAATCACGGAATAGCTCTTTGCCGATAAATAAAGTTGATCTTTGGAAAATTACCATATAAATGTACTATTCTATCAAAAATATCACGTAAATGAAGGAAAGTAATAATTTTACTTTTAATTGAAACATGAGTTACATATCCCATTGAATTAAAATGTTATGAGTTGGCTTATAAGAACCTATTGTAAACAAGCTATGTCGTCTTCAGCAGCAGATAGAGCAGTTAGCGCAGCTTGCTCGAGCACATCTTTGAAAGCACTTTGGGGAATATGTTTAACTCATCTTTGAAAAACATTTAAGTGTAATATTTTGGCAGCATATGTGTGACTAAGACTAGACAGAAATGAAAGATTATAAAGAAAAAATGTAAAAGGTGTTGTTGACCTACTGTAGTTCACAAACATGGTGCCTCAATTATTTAAGGACTTCTGAGTGGCAGGAGATATTTTGCTCAGTGGTCAAGAGAATGAGCTGCTCTTCCAGAGGACTCAGGTTCAATTCCCAGCACCCAGTGGTATCTAGGTTACACCTATCTGTAACTTTAATTCCAAGGGGTCCTGCACCTTCTTCTGTTCTCTGTGGACTGTGCATACATGCATTATACAGCTGTATGTACAAATAAAACAACCATACACATAAAATAAAAATAAAGGTTAAAAATTTTAAGAAAAAAAGATCTACTGTGAAAGCTGGAGCTTTAGAAACAAAATTGAACACATAGATATGGAATCAAGAAGTTAAAAAAAGAGGAAAAAAGAAAGAGACAAAGAAAAAGTTAAAAAACAATCAGCCATATGGGATTGCTGTATTTCTACTAATTTTAAATCTACATTTAATATGCAAAAATACGTGTATCACATGACTACAATGTCTGTGTTAGATGGGAGCCTCTGCCTCTACCCTGGAGAAGGGACATAGCTGGTACTCCAAACACCCAAATTTCCACCGCCCAGCTAATTATCTGAAGCGAAGAAAATCCATTCCTCTCTGCTTTTTCTTCCCTGTTCTCCCTTGAAATCTGCTTTGGATTAGCCATAATGCTAGCATTAAGGAAAACAGTTTATTTTATTGTTTCATCAATACAGGCTCCGGTGTAGCATTTAAAATGTTATAAAGACCTGTACATTGTAATAACAGGAATGCCAATTAAAATAATCCGCCTATAGCACTCGCTAGGAAAGGATGCAGGAAAAGGCTATAAGAAAGCATTTCCTCATTAAAGTATTTGAAAGAATACGAATGAAATCTCAACCATTTGTAAGACTGAACAAACTCTGCTCACTGTTGTAGCCGGTGCCTAGGGTATGGTGGTTATGGCAGAGTAGGTAGGTGGAGCTTTCCCTCAAAACAGGAGAGGAGAGAGTTGTGCTAGGAACAGCATGCTGGAATGCAATCAAACAGATTTAAGGTTATATTTATGCATAGCATGCACATTTGTGCACGTGTAGTCACATATGTAGGTCTAGTAAAGATGTGTGCTTTGGGAGGAAGGATTTCATGCTTACCATACCTTCTTCCTCAGTAAAGCCCAGAACAGTGCCTGAGACTTGTCAGACTCAGTTCTGTCCTGTAGGAAGGAACACACACTTGCCCACAGACTTGCTGGCTGTCATTAGGCTGTGTTCCCTAGAAGCAGTGTCCCCTTGATCTTACAGTGTGAATCTTTTAAACCTTGACGCTTTTGTCAGCTCCTCTCTCTCTTCTCATTTTTTTTCTTTTGTCCCCAGGCTGTATTCCCTGCCCCTCCTTCTATTCATTTCTACCCATGTAGTAGCTTTGAGCATTTTACACTCAGACACATGCCAAGATTGCAGCTGGAGTTTGGCTTTATGTGGAAATTGTATGTTCCTGTGGTCTTTTGGATTTAAGAAGTCAGGCACATAGGACTGTATTTTCAAAGGATATTAGAATGTCATGTTGTAAGTAAACTCGTTGAGTTGCGCATTTCCAAAGAAAGAATAACAATGCTCAATTTAATGTAATGTTTTAGTTTTGTGAAATGTTTAACTATCGATCAATTAGCAATAGTTACTTATATCACCAAGAAATGATTAGCTTTCTAATTGATCCAATGAACTGATTCATTAATCTTGTCTAACCTATTCATACTGTGGCTTCCAATAAAATATGATATGCTTTGATTTGACCAAACTCTGGTTTGTCTAAAGGAATTGAGAATCATATTACACAAATTCAGGATCGGGTGGACATCAAATGAGAGAAGAGAGTGTTACAATGTGCCGAAGTCTGTTTACTTTGTGATGATTGATATTAAGAGTGATGAGATGGGAACATTTTGCAGTTGCTGACATAGAAAAGTTAAATTTGAAGAGGAAATAGAATGACTTTGAAAATTTGTCTCAATAATTTAAGAAGTTCCTATGTGAAATAAAAATGATTCTCTCTAATGTCAAACAATGGCACCATAAACTGTGGACTGCATCTTCTAATAATGTGCTTGCAAATAAGTGAAGAGTTAAATTCTGAACAGCTATTAGTACAAAAAGGGAACAGATGATAACTAAAAACATGAGTATGGAATGCGGTGTGCCTGAATTCCAGTCCTAGAGCATTCTTTGGTTCATGAATAGCATTGAGTGTAACCCTTAATCTACATAAATTTTACATATATTTTATGTAAAAAACTAGCAAATTCTAAAATTGGTAATATAGGTAATCGCTTAGCAGAAGGCTAGAAAACAATTAGTTCTCAACAGGTGTATTTAAGTTCACTCCTTAAGGGTGGGAAGACTCCTGGTCAAATGACAATGTCATAGCCTGGGCTGGTCTAGAAGGTCAGAGACGATGTCTGGGCTGTTCGTGGTCAAAATTCCAGTTGGCAGATACTGAGTATGGATTTATCAGTTTTGAATGAATAGATTTATAGATTGCATTTAATTGGAGGTGAAAATGACTTCCAAATTCAGGGAGCCAAAATGGGAGAGGTGATTCTGCAAACTGGAAGTCCAGCACTGGCGATCAGGATGTAACCAGGCTGTGAAAGCCCTGTGCCCTGTTCTTGGAGCTGCCTTCAACGGGGAAAAAGCAGTTGGATTTTGGAAATAGGGCAGATTCTGACCCAGAAAGTATTAAAAACAGTTTTAGTTTTAAACACATCTTCATAGATGGAAGGTCAAAGGCCTTTTTCCAATTACCATCATTTCTAAAGATCTGGCAAGCAAAAATGTTCAGATACAATCTCGAGTCAAAGGCTTAATTGCTTATGGGAATTTTCTCAATTCTTCTGGTAGCAATTAATCAAAATTATTCCCTAAACATATGTATGCTAACACCACACAAAAGAAAGTAAAAGGTTTCCAGACTTGATTTTATTGCTTTTGTATTTTCTTCTGTTTAAGTAGCTCTGCATTCTCCTCGCTGAATCATCACCCTGAACACATTTCTATGCATACATAATACTAATAGCAAATCCATACCAAGCAAGACTGACAAAAAGTCATAACTGTTAAAAAGTTCTTCTATAAAATGCTATGAGATTATTTAGGTTAGTAAAAAAAAAAGAAAGAAAGAAAGAGAGAAAGAAAGAAAGAAAGAAAGAAAGAAAGAAAGAAAGAAAGAAAGAAGGAAAACTAGCAAGGATTGTTAAAAACTCCAGAAGGATCTAATCAAAGTGTGAGACTGTGCGCCGTAATGACAGATGGAACTTAATGTAGATAAGAAAAAGGTAATGCGTTTGGGGAGAAATCATTTAAACTTTTCATATACATTGGTAGGATGTGAATTAGCTGAACTTCTCCAGAAAAAAAAAATAAGGGGTAATTATGGATGGAAGTATTCATTGAAGACATCTGCTCAGTCTTCGGAGGCAGTTAAAGCTAATAGAGTGACGGTTATATTAATAAGGCAAGAGAAAATAGTACAGAAAATATTATGACATTATGCTATATAACCACTGATTGAATTTCAGCTTGAATGCTGTGTTAGCTTTTGGATCCTTAGCATTTTAAAAGTCACAGTGTTTACAAATTTAAAGTTAAAACAACAAAAAAAATTTAGAAAATAAAAAAGAAGGAAACAGAAGCAGGGGAAATGCAAACCTTCAAATTGGGTCAGGAAGGCTGGAGCCTCCAGGACAGAAGGCCGCAGAGGCCCATCCTCTCTTCGGTTTTTTTGACTGAGCAACTTCAACACTCCCAGAAGTCACGCTCAGAAACTTCTGTACCCAGGGTTGTGTTTAATGGTTATGTGGCCCTACTGAAAGGCCTCGCCCCATTTGCTTCATCTGTGCTTGGCAGAAAATATGCCAGAAAGTGCCGCGGATGGAAATGTGTGTGTGTGGAGTATACGTTGAACAACTCTTCTCTCTACCACTTAGAGCATATAATGGCTCCTCTCTGTGTAATATTCTATCAGTTATTTGCCACTCATCCTGCTGTTTCCAAACTTCCAGAGAGACTTTCAATGGTAGCATAACAAAGACAAGACTTTGGAGGACACAAAAAAAAAATATCTAAATTGGTCCGAAGATGCATGTGCAGTTATATACTTTCCATAAATTATTTTTCTTATCTTACTTTGCTATCACACTCAAAAATGAAATTTGTTCTACTGAAAGTGCTCTGAACTCTATATCATGTTCATGATCTAAGCATGGAAGCAGATTAAGAGGTAGTATTGTGTGTATGAACCTAGACACAGCGCAAACTTTGCTGTGTTTTAGATGTGTGACCTTGGGAATTTCCTTTGCTTACTGGTTCTTAATTTCTACTTTTCAAAATGGCAATAGTTATTTCTTAAAGACCAAGGGTCATCCATATTATTTTTCATAATGATTGTGCTAATTTATATTTCTAATATTACATCCTTATGAGGATTTGTCATTTTGACAAAAACCACTATAACTTCTGTGTTTCTTGTAGCACTATTTGTAATAGCAAAGATATGGAATCAGACAAATATATGATGGATGAATCAAGAACAGAGGCTACTCACATACAATAAATAGTGATATAACCTTTAAAAAGAAAGAAATCCTGTTATTCACTACAATGTGCCTGGATCTGATGATCATACTACTGAATTAACTAAGCTGTGTTATGAAATACAGTAAGCCAGGCACAGAAGTCCAAGTAGCACATAGCTCTACTCATATATAGAATCTAAAAGGCTCTTAGCACATAAATTTGAGGAGCAGAACAGTGGTCACTAGAGGCTGGGGAAAAGAGGACTCAGAGAAATTTGGATGTAGATTGCTTAGAAAATGTCATAGTTAGATGGGAAGAACAGTTGTTCATATTCTACTGAAGAAAGGGTAATAGGCAGCAATATTATCTTTTTACAATGCTTAATAAAAATATAGACACAAGAGAGAGAGGATTCTTAAATGCTTTTATCACAAATAAATGACACTTTCTTGAGATGAATGATAGTTTAAACATCTGGGGTAGGTAATACACATTATATAGTTGTGTCCAAGGGTCATAATTTTTTCCAAATATTAGCCATTAATAATTTTTAAAGGCTAGCATTGCCTAAGTCACAATTATTTAAAGAATGAAATAGAGTAACATACCTGGAACTGTGCATATGATCATTTTTCCGTGTTAGATATTGATATATAGTAGGAGATAAGGAAAGGAAATTATCATATCACTTAATCAAAATAGAATTTTTGCTTGGTGGGCTAAGCTTCCATATGCTGTGTCAAAAGGCTAGCCTAAATTGTGGCTTTCTGTCCACAATAATACCTCAAGATTCTGAACCTTAAAGGATGGCTAATGTGGCCTTCTCAGGAATGTTCTTCACTTGTACCTAATTCAGGTCTGATGCAAGTCTCAGCCCTTCTCTCTAATGCCTCATAGTAATGTGCACCTCAGGCTAGAAATCAATGTGCAGCAACATGTCTTTCCATCTGGAAACCTGTCCCATTTCTTCAGGAACACACTACCAGCTGAGAATTCATAGCACTTCATGTGTATTTCTCCGTGATACCCATAGTGCCTCATTATGTTTTTTTTTTTTTCCTTCAAATCCTGACAACTACAACTCATTTTTCCCTGTCTAACACTATCCAGTGTGGCACAAGAGTGAGTGAAACCAACGAAGTTCGAGATTCATATCTCATAGAATGAGCTCACCCACTAGGAAAAGTGAAACAGTAACAAGCAGAGCTCAAAAACAAAGCTACCCCTCATGCTCTATACGTAAAGTAAAAATATAGCCGGCATTCACTCTGCCTGATCTTGGCTTCCTGAAGAGTGATTATTAAAAAGAGAAGATTTATAACTTTCTGAAAAGGTTAGCACCAGAAGGGCTACTTCTTCCTATCTGAGCTGGGACCAGATGCTATGAAAATATTTGACATGGACTGCTTCAGGAGAGGGAACCAATGGATTCAAGGTGCTATTTCTTTTTTCTTCAAAAGTTCATTTTGGAAAAGAGATGGATGATACTGTTAGTCACAAGCTAATATCTTTACCTATTTTGTTTTGCATAGCAATCTCGTCAGGGTTGACTTATTTTGCATCACTTCATAATCTGCCTTGTGAAAAGTAACCAAGAAGTTTCATGGCTTCATACATGAGTGGAGGAAGGAAACACCTCAAATAAGAGTTTCATTGAATTCTCTTGTTCTTTGGCATGAATTCCACATTTTCATGAGCAAGGAATATTCTGCTGGTCTTTGTTGAGTGTTAGATGAGATGAAAGAGAGGAGACATTGGTTCTTTTACAGCTGCTTGACATAGCTCCTTTATTGAAAATCACATTGAAGCTTCCCCATCTTCAGTGGAGGGGCCATGATTTAAAAGATGCAGCTGCTTCTTCAGTAACAGAAATGGCACCTGGTTTCCAACTGGGCTTGGGTGTGAGCAGCTGGAGAATGAGATCAGAACAGACAGAGCTGAGGTGGGGGTAGAAGTCCTTCTGCCATTGAAGTCAATGTCACCATCAAAGTCTGCAGAGGTATTGGGCTTCAAGGTATCACACTTGGAAATTCAAAGGAATTTTGGGAAACGATCTGCGCTGTTGCATTGAACTATCTTTTGAGTTAAAAATGTTTAACTGAATTAATGTGAGATGATCGAGAGGGATTTTTTTAAATCATGCAAATGAAAGAGGCATTTTTTTTTCTTCCTCAGGGCAATGAAATTCACATCCAGAGAAGCATTGCTGATCATTAGCATGAGGGACGCATACTTCCGCCTAATCAAATGTCCATTAATACTGAGAATGTCTGTCCTTCCCATTGATTGCAGTTTAAAAAGGAACACATGAAAAGGTGGTCACATAAGATAGAGATGCCTTCATTAGTCAACATGAATGGCATACTCTTCTTTTTAATGCTCTCCCCTTCTCCTTTTCCTTGGAGCACAGTGAAAAGTGGCATGTGTAAACTCTCTCCATAAAACTTAATTAGTAAGTTAGGGATAAATCAATCACATTTCTCGTTTAACAGTCCCTGTTTTCCTGCATCTTTCTTACATTCTTGACAGCATTCCCAGCCATGGAGATAGATTAGACCTCCATTCGTTTTTGCTATTGTGCTGCACAGGACCAAAGAGGATAAAGAGAAGAAATTGGGTGCCCTTCTAAGGTCAGGATTAGTGAAGGGAAATGGTAATTTGGCAATATCAGCAGTGATGGGACACTAGAAAGGGAAATTGACTTTAATTCAGAGTTTGGTCTCAATCCTTTTCTTGCTTGTTAACTGGCCAACTGTGGTAGTTTGCACAACGATATCCCCCCTAATCACTGCCATTTGAATCCTTAGTCCTCAGTTGGTGGCACTGTTTGGAAGCGGAGGATTAGGGGTGCGGCCTTGTTGGAGAAAGTATGGTACTAGGTATGAGCCTTGTAATTTCAAATCCTTGCACCAGTCCTAGTTCACTCTTTCTGCTTCCTGCTGTGCTTAGAGAGGTGAACCCTCTGTCTTCAGCTTTCAACTCAGCTACCGTATCTGCACCCTCCGCCATGCCATCTCCACCAGCATGGGCCCCAAGAGTCTCAACCTTTGAGTTCAAATAATTTTGTCCTTCTTCTGTAAGTTGACTTGCTCATGACATTTGATCACAGCAGTAGAAAATAAAGAATACAGTAACTTTGAGTGAGGTTAAGTGTTTGTTCCCTCTAAGAAACACATATGAAGTGGACGAACTTGGGACCTATCTCACTGGGGGTGGGGGGACACCAAGGCCTGGCACTACTATGTTATGATGTGCTTACAGACGGAAGCCTGTCATGTCTGTCTTCAGAGAGGCTCTCCCAGCAGCTGATTGTGACAGAAGCAGATACTTACACCCAACCATTGGACTGAAGTTAGAGACCCCTATGGTTGAATTAGGGGAAGGACTGAAGAAGCTGAAGGTGAGAGCAACCCCATAGGAAGACCAGCAGTCTCAAATAACTCAGACCCCAGGGAGCTCCCAGAGACTGAGTCACCAACCAGGAGTATACACAGGCTGGTCCATGGCTCCTAGCACATATATAGCAGAGGTCTACCTGGTCTGGTCTCAGTGGAAGAAGATGTGATTAATCCTCAAGAACCTTGAGGCCCCAGGGAAAGGAGAGGTTTGTTGTGTGTGGAGGGTGGGGGAAGCACCCTCTCAGAGGCAAAGGAGGAGGAGGAATGGGATGAGGAATTGTGGGCGGTAGAACTGAGATGGGGCAACAACTGGAATGAAATAAAATAATTTAAATTTAAAAAAAGAAACATTTATGGGTGCTCTATTCTCTGCTATGCACTCTTCTGTGTTCTAGAATCCCTGAAGTCAACAAAAGGCCTTGTTGTTTGCAGAAACAGCTGACTCACATTCAATAATCTGTCTTCTAGTATGTTTGGTTAGATGGCACTATTATCCTTATTTTACACATATATGTAGTTAAGCACAGGGATTAAGCAACATTTTCATAAAAATACAAGCACTAAGTAGCATATAAAAACAATTGCATGTTCTATATAATAACTGTGTTTATTCTAGCATGGTAAAAGTAACTCTATTAGTTCCTCAAGGTGACAACAAATCTGATTTTCCTGGATCATTCTACTTAAATGCTAGTCTCAATAGTCAGGGAACATGAAGGATAAATCAGCTGACCTCTTCTTTTCTCATTTAACACAAAGTTAGAGAGAGTTAGAGAGCAGGCTACTACTTGTTGAATTTTATAATAGATAGAATTCTTGTTTAAGGAAACATTACAGATTTGCTGCAATCATTCATGTGTTATTGTTGCTGTATAATATGTATATTGTCTCATTCTGTGTCTCTATAACACATCAATGAAGTGATTACTAGCTTTTAAGACTTAACTATGTATTTCCAAGAGAAAAGATATTGGGATAAGCGAGCTACCAAGAACCCTGCCCTTGGGGGTAGGGGAACATATTAAATGAACACTCAAAGAATTTATTATCCCAGAAATGAACACAAAATATCTCATGAGATTTTAGGAATCATGCTGGGGTAAGAACTCAGACATGAGCTTTTGCTAACCCCTGTTGAAAGGAAGAAAGGAAAGGTTCATGCCAATGTAGATCTCCCATTGGATTTGAAAAGGTTGTGCATATGGTAGGGAGGGGTGTAATTACTTTAGGCAACTGGTCAACCCTGTTCCCTGTTATAGGAAAGTGTCTCACTTGCATGGATCCCAGAGGTGGTCTTTCTCAGTAGAACTGAGCATAATGAAGAAAAGTAGTTGTATTACAAGCTGGAAAGTCAATGAAATGCTTGAATCTGCTTTGAAGATAATGTTAAGTCACAAAATAGGGTCTTGTTCAAATTAAGCGATGCTTGGGGTAAGATATATTTATTGAAAATACAGTGCAAAGAAAATCTATAGAAAAGGAAGTAAAACCTGCAGTGTTATAATGAACATACTGATTTGAAAGACTCATTGAGGCCATATCCATAACCAACAATATGAATAATAATTGGTGGAATCAAAATCACTCACGCATTAAATGAGAACATTTGTATCTCAGTGCTTGAAGCAGAATATGCTTTTTATGTTAGATATCTGAAAGACACAGTTCATGACAGAGCCATTAGCTGGGTTAAGCCAGTTCTGGAGCAAATGCATTCTTAGTCAGCCTACATGGAAGAACCAGACAACATAATTTGAAAAATAATGATGATTTTCTTACATGTAAATGTTGTTTATCTCACCTTTGGTGAAGGTCATCTGTCTGGTCTTTATAATGTCTGGTGTTGTTTCATCTGGTCACACTTTTCTCCTCAGTAGCTTTTGGGATGTAATTCTCCAAAATCTAAACCAATTAGTGATTTCAAGAATGAACTTAGGCTACTCAGTGACTGGCAAAAATCCCATAATAGATGGGTGAGTACCATAAGATGTTTAACCTCTGGTTAAACTCAGAGTTCTGTAGAGGATGGGATGCCCCTAGCTCCTATAATAGAATTTAATATCTTTAGATTATGAGTTTGAACAGTATTTCTCCCACTTGGTCATTAACATTGTGTGGGAATATGTAAAGGTTATCATTTCCTATGTGGTCACAGATTTCCTTAAGGAGGCATCAATAAACATGCCAGGAATTAGAAACAATTGAAAATGTCAATTAAACCCTTCTGAGTGAGCCCATCTGATAGAATATTAAGAAAATATGTGATTATGTTGTTGGTATGCATATATTTTTCAGGAACAAAACCTGAAATAGGCAGTATGAGTATGTGCAACCCAATAATATTAAATAGCCTTCTCTCTCCTAGAAAGGAGATTTTACTTTTCTAGAAATTTTATTTTTGCAAAGGTGTGTGCTAAACATACAAAACATAGATAATCTTGATTGATTGATTGATGTATTCTAAGAGATGACATTGTAGCAGATAATAAAGTTATAGTAAGGTAAGACCCTGCTTTGAAGGAATTTCTCATTGACTGTAATTTATACTCTACACTATTGAAAAGTCAGTATAAGTTTTAGATTTATTAGAACAACTTTTGACAAATAAATAGGAAGTTAAAATATGTAGTGAAACTGTATGTTGGGTATGACCTGTCAACTTCAAATTATTGCAGCATGGTATTAGATGGTTGCTAGCCTGCAAAACCTTTGGTCCTCTTTGGAGCACTCACAATGTCCCCAGGGCATGTTACTCAACAATTACTGATTAGCACAGCCACTTATATCTATTTCTGAAGAGTTTGTTCTATAAGTTATGTATTAGGTGTCCTTGATGAAATAGCACTCTTATAGCTCTTAGTTCTATAAAGTTGAAAAATGATAAAAAGACAAATTTTGTCTTAATACTTATCATTTTGAAGCATAAAATTATTATGTGTTGAATAAATATCTAGAGTTCCGTACCATCAACCCAGAAAGTGGATAGTCACAGAGCCCTAAACTTAAACTAAGTCACAGTCTACTTGCATAGGTGACCTAAAGGTAGAGCAAATAAAAGAGATCAAAGAAGGTAATTATGTTGCATTGATTTTCATCAGCTTTATGGTGGCCTAATTGATAGTCAATATAATTTACCTATTGAGAATCTCACTGCCAACTATACCAATCTCTTGTGTTTCTCTCTAGGAGTTGCTTTAGACCCATACCAGTAATTCCACTCATCCCTGTAACCTGACTAAGGAACATGTGCCTGCCTGTCTTTCTCCAGTCATTCTCACACACCTTCTTTAGAGAGAGTAGATTCTCTTGTTGCCAACTTCACCCTTTCCTGAAAAGCAAGGTATATCCCATTCCAGGGACAGATATTAACCCTACTCTAGCAACTCCACTCAGCTTTGCTACTTACTAGAAGGGCCATGTGTCCACTGACTGCCCCACACCCATCACTTCCAAGCCTTCCTTTTCATGGCCTTGACTCCAGATTTACATAATGAATCCTATCAAAAGTCCTGAAAACCTCCCCAAGATTCCTGATGATTGGCTTAGAGAATCCTTAGCTGTGCAGAAGGTAATTAAACCTGTTCTTGGGTTTAATAACCACACATAACTCAAACTGAGTTGAGGTTTCTTCTAAAACTCCATTTCAACAGTGAACTGCTCAGTGGTTGAACCCTGAACCTTGTGTTGGTTCTGCATGACAAATTGGAGTAACAGAAAACAGAACTTCAAACATACTCAGCAGAAGAGAGACAAGGTTTCCATATCATGATTAACCAAAGCAATAAGTCTTTAACAACAATTACTGCTTCAATAGTAGTGCCCTTAACAAAATGACTCGGGTGACATATAAGACATTCATTTCAAAATAACAATAATAAACACAATCAAAGGACTAAAAGAATATCAGGAAATGTCAGAATAAAGACCACAAAATACAACCAAAAAATTGACTTAAATAGTAGAAACAATTCAAGATGTGAAAACAGGATAAACTTCCTGAAAGATAAAGTCTCAAAAAATCCCCCAAAAAACAAAAAACAAAACAAAACACACAAAAAAATTGAAATGAAAATTTCAAGAATTCAAACAATAAATTTACAGAAAAATGGGACCAGTTGGCAAAGAGAATACCAGGTCTTTAAGACAAGTACAAGAAATGGGTCACAGTCAAAGAAAATATCAAATCCAAAGAAATTGCAAAATCTCAAAGATAGAACATACAGAAACTCTAGAACACCATAAAAGAAAAGATCAAACCTATGAATAATAACCTTAAAAGAAGAATAGACATGTGTTGTCAAAGGCTCAGAAAATATCTTCAATAAAATCATAGAAAAATTCCTTAGCTTAAGTAGATAAGAAAGATGCTTATCAAGACCCAAGTGGCATGTAGAGTACAACAGAACCAGAAAAGGAACTCTGCACATGATGCAATAATTAAAACATTATATGTGCAGAACAAGGAAGGATAATGTATGAGGAAAGAGAGAAAAATCAATTCGCAGGCAAAGGCAAGTCCACCAGAGTAACAGCAGGATTCTTCTTCCAATGGAGAACATAAAAACTTGCAAAGATCAGATTAATATGTTACAACTTATGAGAGATTAACATTCTTCATGTTATGAATGACCATGGATGCCAGCCCAGACAACTATACCCAGCAAAACTCTCAGTCATAATTGAAGAAGAAAGAAAAGTTTTCATGATAAAAATATGTTCAGTGGGTTTATAACCACTAAGCCAGCTCTACAGAACAACAATTGGAAAAAAATATTTAGGTCTGAAGAGATGATTGAACACTTCCCAATGGCACCAGGAACAAATAAAAGTTCCAGAATGATAAATCAAAAGAAGTCTGATAGAATATCACAAAAGCAACAAAATGACAAGAGTTGATGGACATTGCTTAATACCTCTTGATATTAATGGTATCTACTTTGCAATAAAGACATAGACTAGCAGACTATATCAGAAAACAGGATTTATTTTCCTGTTGTTCCCTTCAAGAAATACATCTCACAGACACTTGTAGATCACACCTGTAGGTAAAAGAATAGAAAAGGTTTTGTTGTTTGTTTGTTCTGTTTTGTTCTTTTGCAAATGGAAGCACGAAATAAACAGTTGTAGCTCTTCTAATAGCTAGAAAAACTGACTTAAATAAAACTACTCTAAAGAAGTAAGGAATGTTTTAGGTCCATTAAAGGATAAAAATAAATACAAGGATAGTGCAATCATAAACAAATATGCACCAAACACAGGAAAATACAGTTTCATAAGAGAAACTCCATTAGAGTTAAAACTACATATTGGCCCCAGCACAGTGGTAGTAGGTGGTTTCAATATCCCACAATCAACAACAGATGGATCATCTTTTTAAAAAAAACTATATAGAAAACTTTTAGAGCTAAATCACATTAGAAATTATGGAGATCTAATAGATTATCTGTAGAATATTCCATCCAATCACAAAATAATACCTATTGTCAGTATCTCACAGGCTTTTTCCAAAATAGATCACATAGTACATGAATTAAGTCTTAAGAGATAAAGGAAAATTCAAATCATATTCTATCTAATAGCTATAAATCAAGGCTAACTACAAAAACAATAAAAAGATATAAACCATCACAAGGCCAAGGTCCTTTCCTCCTATTGATGATCGAATTTGCAATCCTCTACTATACTAATGCTGCTAGAACATTCAGTCCCACCCTGTATAGTCCTTGGTTGGTGGTTGGGTCCCTGGGAGCTCTGAGTGTACTAGTTAGTTCATATTGTTCATCCTAAGGGGCTGCAAACCCTTCAGCTCCATAGATCCTTTCTCTAACTCCTTCATTGGGGACCATATACTCAGTTCAATGAATGGCTATAAGCCTCTACATCTGTATTAGTCAGGTATTGTCAGAGCCTCTCAGGAGATAGCTATATGTGCCCCTGTGTAGGGGAATGCCAGGGCCAATAAGTGGGAGAGGGTGGGGTGGCAGGCATGGGGAGGGGGGAGACAACAGGGGTTTATTCTTGTTGTTTTTGTTTGTTTGTTTGTTTGTTTTTTGGAGGGGAAACTGGGAAAGGAGAAATTTACATGTAAATAAAGAAAATATCTAATAAAAAAAAAAAGATATAAACTAGACAGATTCGTAGAGCAAAATGTCACAATATTCAGCCAAAATCAGGTGAAGGAAGAAATCAAAGAGGCAATGAAATTTTTCTAAAATTGAATTAAAATGAAAACACAACATATCAAAATCTTTGGGAAAACCTGGAAGCCATCATAAGAAGAAAGTTGAATATGTATAAAAATGTTGGGAGATTAATTAATAACTTAATGATATAATTGAAGTTCTTAGAAAAAAACAAGAAGAATCCTCTAAGGGGATAAAGAAAGAGATCATCAAAATGATGTTGAATTTAATGAATAAAAACACAAAATAATCAAATAAACAGAGAATTGGTACTTTCAGAAGTACCAATTATCAAGACAGGTAAACGTAGTCACACTGAGAAAAGGGAAGTATGATAATAAGAATCAATGCAGTTAGAACTGACATGAGAGACATTGTACTAGATACTGAGGAAATGAAAGAATGATCAAGAAAATAACTTCAAAAATCTCCATGCTACCAAAATGAAAAAAAAAATAAAATAGGTGAATTTATAGTTAGTTGTACAACCTACCAAAGTTAGATATAGATGAACTGAATAATGGACTCCACAATAATCCAAATGGACTCCATTTTAACCTATGATATAGAAGCTATGAGTAAAAATGTCCCATGTAAAAAAATGCTAGGACTAAATACATGTAATGCAGAATTCTCCCAGACCTTTGAAGAAGAACTACCACCCAAACTCCTCAAATTAATCCTCAGAATATAAAAGAGAGAGATGTTTCTAAAATTTACTTTATGAAGCCAGTATTTCCCTGATATCAAAACCAGTCCAAAGTTCATCAAAGTGTAAAATTATAGGGCAATATATCTGGTGAACATAGGTGAAAACTCAATAAAGTACTTGAAAACAATTCCAAGAACACATAAAATTTTTGTCCATCTTGATCAAGTGGCTTCATGCCAGAGCTTCTGTGATAGTTCAGTGTATGTAAATCAATTAACACGATCACCATATTAATAGATGCAAGAACAGAAAACACAAAATCATTTTACTAGATACCTTTGACATTATTTTAGACACTGTTGACATTATTTTAGATGCCTTTGATATTTCATTAGATTCCTTTGACAATGATTTCACTAGATACCTTCATTAAAGACTTTTGACAAAATTCAACATCTATCCATGATAAAAATTCTGGAGAGAACAGGGATACAATGAATATATCTCAATACAATAAAGTTAATATAAAGAAAGATCAAGGCTTGCATCACCTTAAATGGAGAAAAACTCAAAATGTTTCCACTAAAATGAGGAACAGGTCAAGAATGTTAATTTCTCCTTCTTGTCCAACATAGTTGTATTTAGAGGAGTAAGGCAAGGGAAAGAGATGAAGGGGATACAACTAGGAAAAGATACAGTCCAGCCATTTCATTTGAAGTTGATATCATTATATATATAAGACACCACTAGACAACTCTTACATCTGATGCATCCACCCAGAAAATTAACTGGGTACAAAATTTGCCACAAACAATTAGTAGTTTTCTCTATACAAATAGCAAACACACGAGAAAGAAATCAAGAAAATGATGCTACTTACCATCACCTCAAAAATTATCTTGGAATAGATATAATCAAAGAAGTGAAAGATTATACAATGAACACTTAAAGACACTGAAAACTTGAAGATACAGAAGGTAGAAAGACCTCCTGAATTAATGCTCATGGATTAACAGGATGTGAAATGACTATCTGACTAAAACCAAACTTCAGATTCAGTGTAATTGCCATTAAATTTCTAATGGTATTGTTCATAGAAATTGAAACACAGTTTAAACTTCATTATCAATGACCCAGTGTAGTCAAAATAATACCACAATACAACAAAAATACTTTATGTGTGACCATCCCAGATTTCAAGTTATACTACAGAGCTATAGTAGTACAAAACAGTGTGATTCTTGCATAAAAACATCCTCGTTCATCAACGGAGGGGAATGGAAGGCTTATATATAAACCATACATCCATAGCCACCTGGCTTTTTTTCCTTTAAAAAGTCTAAAATATCTATTGGAGAAAACAGAGCAACTTTTACAAATAATGCTGGTCAAACTGGTTGGCTATAATACAAAAATATGGAACTCAATACACTCTCTCATCCTATACAAAACTGGATGCCAAATGGATCAAGGACACCAACATAAGACTTGAAAGTCTAAATCTTATAGTTGAGAAAACTCTTGAACTCATCCGCCCAGGAAAGAACTTTCTGAACAGGGCAAAGTACAAAGGCATTGAGACAGTTAATTAATAAGACTTCATGAAACTACAATGTCTCCATTCAGTGGTGATACTCTCACATGAATGAAGAGCTATTTGAGGAATGGAAAGAAATTTTTACCACTTATACATCTGATAGAGGATTTGTAAATAGACTATTTACAAATTTAGAAAAAGAATTTAGAATTTAAAAAAAGAAACTAAATAACAAGAAAACAAACAATGTAAATAATTTCCAATTAGCATGGTAGTTTCTCAAAAAGCAAAAAAATATCATATGATCTAGCTATACCACCCTTGAGTACATACCCAAGTGCCTCCATATCCTATTTTATAAAAAATTGTTTGTGTATGTTCATCGATCCTCTACTCAAAATAACCAGGAAAGGGAAAACAGCATGGATTACCATTAACTGATGAATGAATAGTGACAATGTAGTAGTATTGCACACAATAGACCATTGTTTCAGTGTTAAAAAGTGAAATTATTAAATCACGGGTAAATAATGGGGCTGGAAAAAATCATTCTAAAAGTAACCTAGATCCTAAAAGCAAATATCATGTTTTATTCTCTCATCTGTGATTGTTAGTGTTGCATGTTCAGATATGCATGTTTCATTTGGCATCTGTTGAGGTGAGGAGCCTATTAACAGAAAATAGGGAGTAGCTATCACAGTGCAACAGGAATGGTTAACCTGGAGTTGGGGAGCAAAATGTAGGGTAGAGGAGGATTTGAGGATGGATAAGTAGCACTAAAATCTTTCCAAAAAGACATGGCTACTGTGTCGAAGCTCTTTGGATGTGCATGTGATTACCCTGTTCTGAGACTAACAATAAAAAGCACAGTGCTGGGAATGGGTTACTTCTTTTCGAGTGACTGTCCAGTTAGGTCTCATAGACACCCAAAATTTTACAGGCTGTTGTCATCATTCTTTGTTACAGCCTATAACTTAATAAGAAGCACAGATTAATGAAGACACCACCTACTTGAGTCACAGAATGTGAAAAAATAAAGCTAGTCCTGACCTGGAAGCTTCATCACTACTTGAAGATGTCATGCAAGATATCAGAGAAGAGTAGTCATCAATTAATTATACCCAACTATGAACCCTGGAAGATACAACAACAACTGCTTTATAAATACATACCCACACATTTAATTGTGGCATGGATAACATGGGAGTCAAGCAATCACTTCTTCATTAGATTTAAATCCCTTTTCTTAAGTTGAAAACGATACCTGGCACCATTATCAGGCTGAGAACACAAGGCTAGACAGGCCCTAGGCCCTAGGGGAGTACCTGCCGCTATTATGCTGCTAAATGGTATTGAGCTGACTCCTAATGAATTATTGTTGTATCCATAGATCAATGCACCTCTCAATCCTCATCTGAGAAGATTATACTTTCAGTGGATGGTGATTAACCCAGGATTCCCATCTGACTCTGGTCCAGAGAGTAAATGACAGCAGAATGTTCTTCCCAGAAAGGTACATATATACTACATTCTCCTTTCCAATTCTCCAGAATTACTCATCACTGTATAAGTCCAATAAGCTCAAAGGCTGCTCATCATGAAATGATACCTTGGTTTGTCATTGAGACCTTGGGGGAGGGGAAGATGTTTATACCCTTCAAAAAAAAAAAAAAGAAAAAAAAGAAATTTAACAACATCTGTGTTGGTTGAGGTTTCTCAACGTTACACAAACCTAGACATATCTAGGAAGAGCAAAAGTTGATTGAGAAAATGTTTTGATAAGACCAGTTGAGTCCATGGGAGGAGAGGCCCTTGGTCCTGAGAAGGTTCCATGCCCCAGTATAGGGGAATGCCAGGAGAGAGAAGTAGGAGTGAGTAGGCTGGTGAGCAGGGAGATGGGTGATGGGATAAGGGATTTCAGAGGGGAAACCAGGAAAGGGAATAACATTTGAAATGTAAATAAAGAAAATAGAAAATATCTACCAAAAAAAAAAAAAAAAAAAAAACCAGTGAGTGAGCCAGCCCGTGTGATGTCTTCTTAATTAGTGATTGATGTGGAAAGGAACATCCCATTATACATGGTGCCACCACTGGACAAGTGTCTTGACTTATGTTAGAATGCAGGCTGAACAAGGCTAAAGGAGCAAGCCAGTAAGTCATGTCCCTTCATAACCTCTGTTTCAGCTCATGTCTCTGAGTTCTGGCTTTGAATTTCTGACCTCACTTGCTTCATTGACAGTGCATGACCAGAGAGTTGTAAGAAGAAATAATCCCTTTCCTTCCCAAGTTGAGTTTGTTCATGATATTTTATCAGAGCAATAGTAACCCAAATTCAGACAACAAGCATGGTATAGGAGTTCTGCAGTTATAGAATATTGGATAGCCAAAAGAGAAGCACTTATGACTTCCTAATTTCTGAATATTTCCAGAGGAGAGCCAGAAGAGAAGGACACAAAAGTTCTTGGCCTGGATGTTTCCTTGTCCTTTTCTGGATAAAAATGAACAAAGATCACCAGCAAATGCATAAAGATCTGACAGATCCTTTTACAGATATGCTATGTGTTTGGGCAGTAAAGAATACCAACACAAAGTGCTGTAGTGCCATGAGAGCACAGCACCAGTAATGTTCAGAAATAGGGACCAGGGAACTCTTACTGATGCCTGATTGAAAACTATTGTGCCTATGCTCTATTCTAATCTCTAGAGAGATTTCCCTCCCACTGAACAATATCCACAAAGCATAACTCAAATCACATAATTTATTTTGACTGTTAAAAACCAGTTTAAAAGCTCTATGGGGATCGGAGAGATTGCTCAGGGATTAAGGGTACTTGCTCCCCTTGCAAAGGACCTAGAGTCAATGTTCAATACCCAACCATATAGTATCTTACAAAGGTCTACAACTCCAGTCCTGGAGAGTCCATTTCCCTCTTCTGGATTCCTTGGGTACTGTATACGCCTAGGGCAAAGGCATTCAGGCAAACACTCATGACATAAAATGAAAAAAATTATAAAATCTATAAACTTTTTCAGGAAACACTTAACCAAACTTTAGAATGAAATTGTTAAATTGTCTTTTTTCTCCTTTTGCTTAGGGATTTTGCACTCATTTGGTGGTAATGGTGGTGATTGTGTGTGTGTGTGTGTGTGTGTGTGTGTGTGTGTGTGTGT
>JADRCD010206139.1:0-12402 GCA_019843815.1 Montemys delectorum | reverse complement strand
AGAGAGAGAGAGAGAGAGAGAGAGAGAGAGAGAGAGAGAGAGAGAGACTTTTTATTTGTACATCTTTGTCCATTTGTAAAGCCCCGAGGAGAAAAAGCAAACAGAACAAAAATAAAAATGAGAAACTTAAACTGGGATCTGACTCATGACAGGTCAGGCTTTGGGGCCAATCTCCAGTACTGAAACACAGGAACACAAATCAAAACACACACACACACACACACACACACACACAACATACTAAAAACAATGTTCTTGCTTCTTTCATTAAAGTTAAAAATTACAATAAAACAAAAACAAAAATAAAAAGTCTATATTACCAAAAGTAGTGTATGGATTCAGTACATTCCCCATAAAAATTGCAGTGATATTTTTCATAAAACTAGACAAAATAATCCATAAAATCACATGGAAATAAAAAGATCACAAAAATCCCAAATAAGCCTAAGCAGAAAGAATACTGCTGAAGATATTACAATGTCAGATCTCAATTGATAACTCAGAGCCACAGTGACATACAGAACAATGCTGGCATAAAACAGACATGCTGGCCATGTATGACAGTAGAGAACCCAGAAATAAACCTACACAGCTATGTCACCTAATGTTTGATAGAGGTGTAAAAAACACACATGGATGGGGGCAGGGAAAGAGAAAAATCTATCTAACAAATGACATTAGTCAACATGGATACCCACTTGAAAAAGGATGAAATTGGATTCTCATCTCCTACTCTGTACAAAAATCAACCCAAAGTGCACTGAGGACCTTAATGTAAATTCCCAAATGCTGACACTGCTGGAGGAAAACACAGGGAATACATTTCAAAGCATAGATATATTTAAGAATGTGAAAGGACCCCAGCAGCACATGTGGAAAGAGACCCAAGGTTTCATTCTTCTTAATGGCTGAACAGTACTCCGTTGTGTTGTTTATATACTATGTTTTCTTTATCCATTCAGTTGTTGACAGTTATCTTGGCTGATTCAAACAACATGCCTATTGTGAATAGTACCATCACTTACATGAGTATGCAGCTAGCTCCATTGCATGGTGCCTTTGATGCCATTGGGTATACACCCAGGAGTGGTGTAGCTGGAGCATAGGTGAGTCTAATTCTAGTGCCTTAGGGATAACCCTGCTTGTAGATATATCCACAGTAGCTACAGTGATTTGCCATTTGGCAACAGTGTATGAGGGTTCTTTTTCCCCACACCCTCTACAATATTTGTATATTTTATTGTGTTATTGGAAAATGTTAGGACTGGAGTTTTGAATTGGATTTCCCTCATAATTAGATGTTCGATGTGTTTCATTTGTCAGGTGTTTATTAGTTATTTGTATTATTTCATCTTAAAAGTTGGTATCCAGTCAAATTTTCCATTTTTGGTTAAGTTATTAGTTCTCTTGGTGCAATATATCATGTTTATTCTGTCTATTAATCACCTATCAGATGAATAGTTGGGTAAGACTTCCATTCTTCAAGCTGTCTTTTCATGTTTGCAAATATTCTGAGCAATCTTAAGGGTACTTTTCTCCTCATCTTGAAATATCAAGGACAGTGGCACTATGCCAGCAGGGTGTGGCATGATTTAACAAGCTTTGTAGAAAGTAGTACTGGACTGTGATAACTTAATTTCCAAGGTACACCCTTGGGCCTGCATGGCTCAGAACTGTTTTCTTCTCCTTGCTGGGTATGGTGGTTTGAATAAATATTGCCTCCATAGATCTACAGAGAGTGGCACTTTTAGGAGGTGTGGTCTTGGAGTAGGTGTGCCTTGTTGAAGGAGATATGCCCTACCAGGGGTGTGTACTTTGAAATCTCAGAAGCTCAAACCAGTTCATATCCTGCAGCCAGGTGATCTGGATGTAGGACTCTCAGCTCCTGCAGAGCCGTGTCTGTCATGCTTCCTACAATGACAACATTGGACTGAACCTCTGAAACTATAAGCCAGCTCCAATTAAGTGTTTTTCTTTGTACGAGTTGCTGAGGTCAAGGTAATAATAAGTAAAAAAGAAAACGAATTGGAAATGATAAAAATTGTAGGCCTGGTATGTGGCCCAGAGGCAGAACAGTTGCCTGGCACATGTCCTAGGTTCTGCATTCAATCTCTATGATCACAAGAAAACCAAACTGAAATTACAGTTTCAAGAATTATAACCTCTCCAAAACTGAAATTCCTGTAATCTAGATTTCTCCTATGGATATTGATTATTTGAATAATTATTTTGTAACGTTAAAATGATTAGGATTAGTATAAATTTGAGTTTTCTATTTCTGCTCTATTTCTATTCTATTATGTCAAAATATTTCTAAACTGTGATATATTCTTATAATTATAATTTTAATGGTTGCATAATAATCCACAGAGAGAATTAAATGTCATAATTTACATTGCTATTTTTATATTTTCAGGCATTAAAGCTGTTTGTAGCTTTCACTATTATAAAAAACACTGCAATGAGTATCTTCATATTCATAGATTTTTATTTTTAGGTTATTGCTTTTGGATATATATGCAAAAGTATGAGTAAATTTTCATGTAATAGAGCTATGCCAGGATTGTGAAAGTCACTGCACCAGAGCAGAGAACAGGCTTCTCAGTTGAAGCAATGTGCTTGCTAGCCTGGCAGACCTGCTTCAGAATCAAAGGGGAGCTGGGAACAAGTAGGTCCCCAAGAGGACTGCCCTCCCTTTACTCTGCACCATACAGCATTTGTAAAACACAGTGAGACTATGACTCAAGATCTTTCTGGCTCTTCGAAGGTGGCATTTGGCCCCCAAGCATTGTCAAAACATACAATGATGAGAAGTCTGTGTAGACTCATTTGCTTGCTTCTTAAACATTGACTGTTCTTTCATCAAAATTTTAAGGAATATGACAAAAAAGATATTGTAGGTATTGAAGGGGGGTCTGTGGGAGGAGTTAGGGTACAAAAGGGAAACAAGAATGTGATTTAATCCTATTTACTTAAAATATGTTTTTAAATGTTAACAAATTCAGATAAATTGAAATCATGTAACTTTTCTCATCATAATACAATAAAAGTTGAAAAAATTTCATTTAAAAAAAAGGGTAGAGAGCTAAACAAAGAATTCTCAACTGAGGAATACAGAATGGCTGAGAAACACCTAAAGAAATATTCAACATCCTTAGTCATCAGGGAAATGCAAATCAAAACAACACTGAGATTCCACCTCACACCAATCAGGATTGCAGAGACTAACTATGGAGCTGAGACTGAAGGAAGGACAATCCAGAGACTGCTCCATCTGGGAATCCTTCCCATATTCTATCATCAAATCCAGACACTATTGTGGATGCTAGCAAGTGCTGGCTGACAGGAGCCTGATATAGCTGTCTCCTGAGAGGCTCTTCCAGTACCCGACTAATACAGAAGTAGAGGCTCATAGCCATTCATTGGACTGCATACACACTCCCCAATGAAAGAACTAGAGAAAGGACCCAAGGAGCTGAAGGGTTTGCAGCCCCTTAGGACAAACAACAATATGAACTAACTAGTACCCTCAGAGCTCCTAGGAACTAAACCACCAACCAAAGAGTACTCATGATGGGACTAATGGCTCCAGCAGCATATGTGTAGTAGAGGATGGCCAAGTCGATCATCAATGGGAGGAGAGGCCCTTGGCCCTGTGAAGTTTCTATGCCCCAGTGTTGGGTAATGCCAGGGCCAATTAGCAGGAGAAGGTGGAGTGACTAGCAAGGGAAGAGGGGAGGGAGCAGGGGTTTGTTTTTGTTTTGTTTTTTATTTTTATTTTTATTTCTTCATTTTTTTATTTTTTATTTTCGGAGGGGAAACTGGGAAAGGAGATATTGTATGACATGTAAATAAAGAAAATATCTAATTAAAAAAAAGAAAATAACTCTAGATGAACACAATGGAAATCTTTCCTATCAGGTTCTACTGAGAGGTAGTTTGTATTTTGGGCCCAACTTAATGTTAGTAAGTGGTGCCATTTTGACAGGGTTTATAAAGGGTCATCATGATCCCTGAGTATCAATTACAATTAGTCTTCTCATGAGGTCCCTGAAGTACAGAATCAGATGAACAAAGATGTAAAGAAAGACAGCATACAGCAGGGCATTCCTGTGTAAATTCAAAAATCACTGTTTTTGCAATCTGGGATGGGTCAATGAGAGGCTTCTCCAACTCAAACTGCATAACAATTCTTGGAGCCTCAGTTATATGATGCCTGTTTATTTTTACTTAAACCAGATGATAGAAAAGAACGTAGGTATCTACCAATGGAGAAGACACTTTTCTCTATTGTCAATATCTCTCTTTAAGAAATAGAAGTATAGCCAGGATACAATTCACATACCACATGAAGCTCATGAAGAAGGAAGATCAAAGTGTGGGTGCTTTGGTTCTTCTTAGAAGGAGAACAAAATACTCACAGGAGCAAATGTGGAGATAAAGTATAGAGCAGAGACTAAAGGAAAGGCCACCCAGAGACTGTCCCACCTGAGGATTCATCCCATATCCACTTACCAAACCCAGACACTATTGTGGACGCCAAGAAGTGCCTGATAAAAGGAGCCTGATGTGGCTGTCTCCTGAGAGGCCCTGCCAGAGCCTTACAAATACAGAGGTGGATGTTAGCAGCCAACCATTAGATTGAGCCTGAGGTCCCTAATAGAGGACTTAGAGAAGAGACTGAAGGAGTTGAAGAGGTTTGCAATCCATGGGAAGAACAACAATATAAACTAGTCCCCCCAGAACTCCCAGGGACTAAGCCATCCGCAAAAGAGTACACATGGCTCCAGCTGCATATGTAGCAAAGGATGGCCTTGTCATGCACCAATGGAAGGAGAGGGTCTTGGTCCTATGAAGGCTGGATAGATACCCCAGTGTAGGGGAATCAAGGGCAGGGAGGTGGGAGTGGGTGGATGGGTGGAGGAACACCCTCATAGAAGCAGGAGGAGGGAGGATGTGATAGGGTGTTTCCAGGAGGGAGGCAAACCGGGAAAGGGGATAACATTTGAAATGTAAATAAAGAAAATATCCAATGGGAAAAAAAGAAGTCTGCAGAATTCAGATAGCTTCTGTACACATGTGCACACACACACACACACACACACACACACTCTCTCTCTCTCTCTCTCTCTCTCTTTCTCTCTCAAAAAAAATAGACCACTGTGGTTTTAGTCTCTTATTCTCTCTTAAATAATTTGTAGAGATATTTTTAATTAATTAATTAATTTTATTACTTTTATTTTTTTATATTCCAGTCATTACCCCCTTCCTGTCCACCTTCCCACAGTTCCACATCCCACTCCTCTTCCTCCATCTCCAAGAGGATGTCTCCTTCCCCCCATTCCCCACTCCCCACCTCACCCACCAAGCCTCCCCACTCCCTGGTGCCTCAAGTCTCACAAGGGTTAGGCACATCTTATCTCACTGAGATCAAATCAGGCAGCCTCTGCTGTATATGTGTCAGGAGCCTTGTATCAGCTAGTGTATCCTGCCTGATTGGTGGCTCACTGTTTGAGAGATCTCAGTGGTCGAGGTTAGTTGAGACTGCTGCTCTTCCTATAGGGTTGCCCTCCTCCTTAGTTTCTTCAATCCTTCCCCTAATTCAACCACAGTGGTCCCTGACTTCAGACCATTGATTGGGTGGAAGTATCTGCTTCTGTCTCAGATAGCTGGTTGTTGGGCCTCTCAGAGGACAGCCATGCTAGGCTCCTGCTTGTAAGCACATCATCGTATCAGTAATAGTGTCAAGCCTTGGAGCCCCCACATTGAAATGGATCCCAAGTTGGGCCTGCCACTGACTTCCTTCCCCCAGTCTCTTCTCCATTTTTGTTCCTGCAGTTCTTTTAGACAGGAACAATTCTGGATCAGTGTTTTTGATTCTGGGGTGGCAACCCCATCCTTCCACTTGATGCCCTGTCTTTCTACTGGAGGTGGATTCTACAAGTTCCCTCTCCCCACTGTTAGGTATTTCATCTAAAGGTCCTCCCTTTTTTTCCTGAGAGTCTCTCACCTTGAAGGTCTCTGGCACATTCTAGAGGGGCCCTTCACCCCCACCTCCCACCCCCCTGAAGTTTCATATTTCCATTCATTCTGCTGGCTCTCTGGGCTTCTCTCCTGTCTCCCCATACCCGATCATGTTCCCCTTTCCCCCTCTCCCTCCTCTCTCCGACCTATTCTCTCCCTTTTTCTGCCTCCTGTGATTACTTTCTTCTCTCTCCTAAGTGGGATTGAAGGACCCTCATTTGGGCCCTTCTGTTTGTTAACCTCCTTGAGTTCTGTGGATTGTATCCTGGGTATTGTGTGCTTTTTGGGCTAATATCCATTTACTAGTGGGAACATACCACACCTGTACTGTTGTGTCTGAATTACCTCACTCAGGATGATATTTTCTAGTTCTATCCATTTGCCTGCAAAACCCATGATGCCCTTGATCTTACTATCTGAATAGTATTCAATTGTGTAAATTAACCACATTTTCTGTATCCATTCTTCTGTTGTGGAATATCTGGGTTGTTTCCAGCTTCTGGTTATCACAGATAAGGCCTCTATGAATGTAGTGGAGCATGTGCCCCTGTGGTATAGTAGGCCATCTTTTGGGCATACTGTGAACCTTCTATCAATACTTATGACCTATATTCAGAGAAAGTTATTTCTCTCTAATGAGCAAAGCTCAGACATATTTTCCTCTATTATTTTATGAACTGTAACCTTTCTTTTACGTTATTTGTTTCTATTTTGTGTTAGTATTTGGGAAATACCCTGGCATTATCACAGTGAGATATAGTCAAGACTATTGCACCAATGTACTTATTTATTTATTAACATTATTGTTGTTCCTGGGATCATGCTGTGGGTGATGGATATTCTCGCTTGTCAACTTGACTATATCTATAATGAAGTACAGTTCAGAAATGGAGGGCTTAACTGTGGTCTGGATCTTGAGATAGGAAGACAGCATGCCTTTGATCTGGATCTTGAGGCTGGAAGACAAGATTTTGATCTAGATCTTGAGCTGGGATGACACATGCTTTTGATCCACATCAACATACAAGTCAATCCAGATTTTGAGGCAGATCTTTAATCTGGGCCCTACCTTCTGCTGGATAGCTGTATAAGGACAATGAAAGAAGGAAGGGGTTGTTCATTCTTCATCACTTGAGTTCACTTTCCCAGCACGTCCATTGCCATCTACTTCTTTGGGATACTAGCTTATACAGAAGACCAGCTGAAACACCCAGCCTTGTGGGTCTGAGCAACTACTAGATTCTTGGACTTTCTATTCGCATCTGGCTGTTGTTGGATTAGTTGCATTGCAGCCTATAAGTCATTTCAATAAGCTCCTTTTATGTATATTTATACATATATATGTATACACACATTCATTTTATAACTTCTATGACTCTAGAGAAGTATAACCTATACATTAAGCAAAAATATCACTAAGCTTTGCCCAGGTCCTTGTAGTTGTTGAAATCATTTCTATGATATCTTTATTTTCATTCTATCCTCAGATGTGTCCCCTTTCAGGGGCTTTCCAGCACATATAAAGTTGAAGACTAAATTTAAAAACAAGATTGTATTGAGTACCAGGAAATCTATTAGAGTAATTTTTCGTTCACTATTTCATTATTTAGTCAATTATGGCCTACAACAAACTGGTAGCCAAATAAACTAGGCAACCACTCCCTCTTGCTTTAAACAATTAATTGCTGCTTCTGTCACAAACAGCAGGAGATGGAGCTTTATGAGGCGTCACTGTGAAGATGACCCTGCGAAGACTGGACAGCATGTGCCTACCTGACACTGTGGTGAACACATAAAGATCATCTTTTATATGGGTACAATGAGTTACATAAACTTCAACGAAGTTATTTAATATTTTCTTATATTTAGTATCTTTCCTTGGAGTATTTTGCCTTTGTTATTGAGAAGAATATATTTCTAAACAGTATACATGATAGTAAAATACTGATATCTGTACACACTTTGGATCAACAATACCCAATACTGTTTGTTGACTGGTCTTACTAGAACAGTTTTTAAGGTACCAATATATGAGTCATCATCTAAAATATCTTCTGGATACAACAAATGGGTAACTGCATAAACTAGGCAGTCTCTTCTCCCTCTTGCTTTGAACAAATAATTGTTGCTTCATCATTCATCATGGCTCTCAAATTAGTTTTTAAGTGAAGTAAGGGTTAGTTGGACAGTGGGCTATGTGGCACCTAGACACAAACTGAGGCCTGAGATGGGCACGGAGAGATGAGCGTGAATAAAAGGACTGACAAGGATAACTATTATTCTAGAGGAATGGGTTGGAACAGCATGCTTTTTAGAATGAATTCCAGTGTGAAAATTGTCAGTTGTTTATTTCTGGAGTTTCTCATTTTAGATACTTAGTTTGTGGTTGACTGGAAGTAGTGGGACTTTGGAAAGTGAAACCAAAGATAAGGTGGGGACCAGTGTTCTGCTACTACCAAAGACTTCCTTCTTCCTTCTCTTCCTCATCACTAAAAAGAAACAATAGTGACAACAACAACAACAACAACAACAATAATAATAATAATAATAACAACAACATGTTGTATAAAAGATCTTTCTTGGGGAAACAACACATACACTCGCCCCCCCCCTTCTCACATTCACTCACCCCAGAAAATGAACCCAGGACAGACCAAAATAATAATTGCACGTAGCTCCAACTTTGATCCAGGCAGTTTTTATTGGAGTTACTAACTGGAATATGGATGAAGGGTTCACTTAGAGGAACAAGGTTATGTCAAAGACAGCTGTATCACTGCAAAGCCCTCCCAACTCAGTGATGCCTTACAAACGTAAAGCTCTGTAGGTCACTGCACAACTTTCAGGCAGTTCAATAATCAAAGAATCTCTCCTCTGCCGTTCTCTGGTTAGTCTCCATCCCCAGCAGTTGTGTACTATTGAAGAGCGGTCTTCAAGAATCTTCTCAATTCCCACTTTGCCATACCTGTGACCTGCATCTCATGATCTCCCTATACCCTCCTGGATGGAATGCTTTCTTTGGGAAACTGCTACATAACCTTGGCAAAACCTCAATCACTTACTATCTGTCAGCCATTATTCTAAGCATTTCACATCTGAAAACTCCCTTCATTATCAAGATAATCCTGTATGAATAGACTCTATTCCCCTCATTTTACAGCAAATGGAACAAAAGTGGAAGGAGACCAATGACTGCAAATGTTGAGAGCTGGAATTAGAGTTGAAGCTGTACTTCTCTTCACTGCCTGTTATATTGAATTTGTACCTACGCATATAAAGCCTAATTAGAAATATAAAATATGATTTAAAGACCTGGGGATACAGAGTGGAAAAATGTGCTTATGATAAGTAACTTCAACCAAAGCAAATGAAAGAATGGCTGCCTTGTGAGTTGTGACCCGAATCTTAAAGAACTAAATCAGATTGTAGCTGAACTCAATACTGGAACCTAGAGGGCAGGATGACAAAATGCTTTATTTATTGGATCATAGAATTCAGCAAAACAACTGGCTGTACAAGAAAACCAATTTTTTAATTTTAGGCTGTACCTCAGGATTCTTAGCTAAAATTAATGTGTTAGCTATTATATTTAATGCAGTAATGTATATAATTTCCTACCAGTAGTTCTTACTCATAAATTTCCCCATGTCTATCTTTTAATTCATACATTTAAAATTGCCATCCATCTTTTTATGACATTTATTTTGTTTTAAGTAATTATCTCACTCCTTCTCATGGAATCTAAGAAAGTATGTCAAGATGAGGTTGAATATCTCCTTTACAGGTGTCAGAAATTCATTAAAATGAGTGATAGATGAAATCTTCATATTGTCTATGAGAAATAGTCACAGAAGTAGCTGCTGCTGATCTGTATGAAGAATAGATGGGTTGTGTAGTCCTAAGTATTGATGGTAATGACTAACAAGGTTTTCTCATAGCAGAGTATCTCAATCCACTACAGTGTTGCAGGGGCATCCCCTGTGATACAGCAAGGAGAACTGGAGAATGGCCAGTCTCTCAGATGCATTGTAGAAGCCAATCTTAGTGTTCCTAAGTTGGTTATTGTAAGAGAAGGAGAGAAGGATATTCCTGTTACTATTGTGCTTTGATAGTTGGCATCCAAAAGAGCTACCACAACCTCAAAGCTTTTCAGTCTCTAAGAAGGTGATGCCTGACAATATATTGTCAGAAAACCTTTAAACAAAAAAGGTTAAAAATCCCAGGACCAAAGCACCCAGGGGTCAGCATCTTGGTTTAGCATCAGAACTACACACGTTTCAACTAATGCCAAATATTTCTCTGAAGAAATAACACACTAAGTAAAGCAAGGAGGAGGCTGCAGAGTATGCAGAGTATGCTAATGTTTTGGCCAAGGCCAAAGAAGCTAAAGAAAAATACCAGGAACAGTTTACCAAGAGATGTAGATCTTCTAGTTCTGAGTCCAGTAAAAAATAAATCTTAAAGAGCAATAAATAAATGATCAAACCTTCAAAAAAACCCCCATCATCTCTGGTCTTTGATGTACATTGAATTATTTAGTTTATAAAATATGACTACACATATAAAAGGCTGTTAAATCAAATGCTTGTGTAGGAGTCCCAATCAAGTTTTCAAAAAGAATCTAAACCATTCATCTCATCTTTTCAGTGATGATCCAGCACCTCTGCTCACTGTTCTTCTCAAGTATAGACATGATGTTTTATCTTCATCTCCATGATGTTCTTGACTTCTTGAACACAAAGAAACACACATATATCTAGAGGGAAAACATTTCATCATGAATATTTTTATTTCTAGAGTTCAGATAAATGGTATCACACTATTCAGTCCTTCTGCATTTTGTGTACTTTAGTTAACCATGTGTTTTCAGAGATAATTTCAATTACGTATAAGATACTAGTTTGTTATTTTCTACTCAAATTTAGTACAGCATGGGACTATATCAAATTAATCTGTCATCCACCTTTTCTTTTCATAATCATTTTCCTTGTTTATAATTTTCCCATATTAGTAATGATGCTAGGAAATTTCTTATACATGAGAAAGAATTTCTAGAGGTGGGAATGATGAGTCTGTACATATGTACATTGTACACTTTGAACTTTGCAAGATAGTGGGAACTTGCATAACAAAATTTTTGAAACATTTTCACCATAATGAAGATTTCCCATCAATCCCAAATCCTTACCAATACCAATGCCAATGCCAGTGCCAATACCAATACCAGTATCAATACTAATACCAATACCAATAAATACCAATACCAATACCAATACAATAATAATACCAATACCATTGTCAGTGTGCAAATCTTTGATTCAGAAAAAAGTAATGCTCACCATAGTATTAATTTGCTTTCTCAAATAGTAGTAGTGAGCTTATTGGTTGTCTATTTCTGGCTTTAAAAAACTGTTTTTTGGATTTTGTCTCTTTTTCTCAATATTTTCTTTATACAGCTCAATTATGTCATGTCTGCTTTAAGAGCTTCTCAATTTTGCCTTGCTTGCATTTCTTTTTTACAGTTACTTAAAGATAACAGTTTAAACTTATTATGCTTAAATTTTCAATCTAGATGGCTAATAATTTTATGTCACATAAATATTTTTCATCAGAAAAGTAGTATGTTTCAACACTTAACATGTGAGAAACCTACACCAGCAAGAAGTGGAGAAGAAAATAAAGAAAAATGAGGGAGTGGGAGAAACATGAAATAAACATCCAATTTTAGTACTTAGAGGAAGTTAAGCTTTGAAACATGTTCCCAGACTTATTAATATTTGTACTATCTCTTTAATTTCCCATGAAGGCTTCTGAAGCACATTCGAATGAATCAGTGAAATTTTTCTAAATAATATTCAGAGTTACATATATTAAGCCTATATGTCTGCTGCTCATCAAATATGTCATGGTTTCCTATTTTTGATTCTGTGATATGTGATTATGAAATTATGTAAACATTTCAGGTTTTAAATATATAAATCACACTTGTTTTCTTAGCCTTCTCAAATTCAGAAGGTCCTATGAAGCCTAGGGACCAGTCAGCCAGTGTTTATTCACCTCTTTCTCACTTTAAGCAGTTGGAACTTCAGTGCATTCTATTACAAAATAAAATCTAGTCCCCAAACCTCATTAAACTACCCATAACATCTAAGATTATTGTTCTCATGTAATTAAGTTCTTCTATGTACTCAGATATGCCTTAGGTCTGTATTATTCAGGATTCTCTAGTGTAACAGCCCTTATAGAATGAGTCTCTCTCCCTCCCTCTCTTGCTCTCTCCATCCAATTCTAGTCATTAGAGGAAATAGAAGCTTTGAGACACACAGGCTTATTGTATTTGTACTCTATCTTTATGGAGGCTTCTGGAACACACACACA